>VACF01002295.1:0-124567 GCA_006891605.1 Pleurozium schreberi
AAAATTTGTAAATTTGGAATTCATATTTGCAATGAGAGGCCCCAAATTAGCTAAGAGAGGTGTACAAGATAAATCAATCAAGCACAAAATAGGGGGCTTTTCATTTTACTTGAACCCGGGGAATGACTTGAAGTTGGGGCGAGTTCACCCTGGCTCTAATTATGTATTCCCCAAGCTACACTAAATAGTGAAATTAGGTTGCCGCTCATTCATTTCTCAACATCCTACAATATATTAATACTTATTGTTATTGTACAAGGATGCACTAATTGTTATTGTACGAGAATGCACTAATTGTTATTGTACAAGAATGAATTAATTGTAAAGGCAACCTAATTTCACTATTAACTGTAATTATCTACGGTAACTCTAGAATGTGACCCTCACTCAAGTTTAGTTGTTGCCATGAGTGCAAGTTGCGTCTTGGTTTCATCCATGATCCATCACATTATTGTTGTGTTTTCATTCACACAATTATTCATTCATTTTTGCTTTTCTTTCATTCATTCATTTTTTGGCCACTTTTCAAACTCAGCATCCATTTAGGGTTAACCCATTAAGGATGGATTGGTGACCATGGAAATCATCCATTTTGACACTGTGAGAATCACTGGTATAAAAAAAATCCAGAAGCACTTATGGGAAGTCACACTATGGCAGAAGATCTTTGCTTCTCATACAAAATTCCAAGTATAAATAGTTGCATTTCTATTGCTACACAATTTTTTTTTTGTCATCCATCAAACCTAAAATGGTTGCCTCAACATTGATGGGTTAAGTTAGGAGGTCCATAAGTTGCTCACTTAAGAGACCAAACGGACTTTTGGTGAGGTAAAATTTAAAAAAATACTTTTCAGTAAATTTTCCTTAAAAGACAAGTGAAATTAGCATCTAAACCAAGTTTTTTCAAATTTTTTTGGAGCTTTGTAGAATTTGTAATGAAATCTTGAAGTTGAAATGGCATAAGGCTTTATAATCACCCACCTCCTATTATGTACACTTTGCACATTGATGAAGGCTGAAATGGGCAATGTGTACAAATAGTGTATATTTGAAGAGGTGGATGATTTTAGAACCTGGTCACTTTTAGAACCTGCTACATTAATGACCATCTATGGAGCTTCTCAATGAAACCTTGTAAGTAGATGAAAGCATTTTTTTTAACAAGTGGCCAGAGCCATTGCATTGAAAGGAACCAAGCCACAAGAGCTAGTCAATAAAGAAAGATGAGCATAAAAGAAAAAATCAGAAAATCGAACGAGCAAGAAAACCGCCTAGAAGAACGAACAAGGAAGGCCCTTTTGTTTCCAAATGACTGAGAGCAGCCCCATAACAACTTAGTGAAGCAACACTCTAAACGTTCTATGCCATTGATCTTCTTCTTACAAAGGAGATCAATGGCACAGATTGTGATAAAGAACATTTACAGTGCTACTTCACCAAGTTGCTGTGGGGCTGCTTTAACTCAAGATGAAACCATTTTAGGTGCCTTGGATGGGCTCCGCTCTAGAAATTTTGATTTGCAGAATCTTTGTAAACAGTCTCTGCAACCTTGACAACTTCTAGATATAAATTAACCTCTGAGGGACCAACGCCATTTTTTTTGAAAAAACACACTCAAAACTACCATTTCTGTTGCATTCATCCAAGAAAACAAAAAAAATCTTTTTAAAAATCTAATATAGATGGACATGCTAGGAATGCCCCTTTTGATATACTTGAGACCTAAATATAGTTACAAATCAGCCCACATTGTGCAGTTCCGCTCGCAAACTGAAAATTCTTCCCGTACACTCATCCAAAAATGAACAGCATTTTTCCAAGCCCTGCACACAAACGAACAAGAAGATTAATTGCTACTCTAGTGCAACACCCCAGAGTAAAAGTAACAGGGCTGAGCATTTTATAAATTTCCAAAGCAGGGTTGGCTCAACAGGATGTAATGGCAATAACAGGCACAAAGTCTTCAACAGCAATAGAAGATATTGAGAATGAACGACAATCAACCACTTCAGAAAAAGGATACTGACCTTAAGCACCTGGGTTCCCCTAGAAAGTGCAGCAGCAGCAGCAGCAGCTGAGCAGAAGTGCTGATATGAAAATTAGTGGGCGTTGATAAGTGCAGCCTCCCTCCAAATGAGATGCTTCACATGATCCACAGTAAGACTGGGCARATAGGCATCGAAGTCGAACATAAGATGACACGTGGGCTCGTCACTTAAATCATGAAGCGCTGCTAAATACGGATGAGCCAAAGCCTCTTCAGCAGTTATCCGATTGGATGGGTTGAACCGCAGCATCTTCTCCGCTAAATCACACGCTATTGCTGTCGTTTGCGGAAACCTCGAAACCAAAGGCTTCCTTTCCTGACCCAACAACGCCATCTGTATCCTTTGCCGAGCATCGGGGTTTTGCAGGAACGAAAGGTCTGAAGCATCAGGAGTTCCTAGAAGCTCTGTRATGAGTTTCAAGTGRTTCACGGGGTGTTCCTGCCTSGACCTAATGGGAAACAAAGGTTGTCCCGTGAGCATTTCCATGAATATACAACCCACCGACCACATATCCACAGCGGCTGTGTACATTCGGCTCCCAAGCAAGAGCTCAGGAGCTCGGTAGGGTCGAGTAACCACGTACTCCGTCAGGAAGTCATCTTCAGCGGAGGTTCGAGCCAAGCCAAAATCACAAATCTTGAGTAGACAGTCGTTGCAGTTGATGAGAAGGTTACTAGGTTTGAGGTCACGGTGCAATATGTTGGCAGAATGGATATACTTCAATCCCCGCAAGAGTTGGTAGAGCAGGAACTGRCAGTGGTATTCGTCGAGTTTTGTGGATCGCACTATTTGGTGAAGGTCTGTGTCCATGAGCTCATTCG
The DNA here is from genome assembly GCA_006891605.1 of Pleurozium schreberi. Classification (NCBI taxonomy): domain Eukaryota; kingdom Viridiplantae; phylum Streptophyta; class Bryopsida; order Hypnales; family Hylocomiaceae; genus Pleurozium; species Pleurozium schreberi. The sequence continues at coordinate 2,873 of VACF01002295.1, forward strand.
CAATGTACGCATCATGGAAATCCTCTATATTGGCGGGCACAATAATGTCTCTGATTGGAATGATGTTGTCATGCTCTGTGTGCCGGAGCAACAAAATCTCTCGAAGCGTGCGCCTCGCTGTTGTGTTGTTCTGAAAAGCGTTGCCGATCTTCTTGATGGCAACCTTCTCCCCTGTCTCTCTGTTCGTGAAAGCACAAACATCGCCATAAGCTCCATGGCCAATGGGACCAATCATAACATACTTATCATAGACTTCAAACTTGTCCCCCCTGACATTGTACTGCGTATACTTCATTTCTTGTGTGGTTTCTGGCACGTTTCCGATACGAGACTCGCACTCCATGTCTGGACGACGGTCCTCCAAAACTTGATTCTCTGCCTCCACAGTCTGGCAACTGGTRTCGCCAGCGCTTTCCTTGTCGTAATCATGACGTGACTCACAGTCCATATCCCCCTGTCTCTCCTCTACGGCACCTCTATCCGCCGCATCAAGGCTCTTGCATAGGATTTCATACGTCATCTCTGTACCAGTCTGAAAAAGCAAGAAAAAAAAATCCCATAAGAAAGTACTCATAAAAGTCAAGTACCGCATAAACGGACTCAGACTTAAGTACATTAACTAAAACAACTTAGATGTATACACTTACCTGTGAGTTTTCCCATGTTGACCGAGATCTAGTTGCCACAGTGTACCTACACCACAGAATGCGCCGTCAGAGAAGTCCACGACGAGAAAGGATGGTGTTAAGCAGANNNCCTGTGAGTTTTCCCATGTTGACCGAGATCTAGTTGCCACAGTGTACCTACACCACAGAATGCGCCGTCAGAGAAGTCCACGACGAGAAAGGATGGTGTTAAGCAGAKCCAAAAACTGRTGTGGACATRAGATTGAATRCACMAAAGTAAACTCATATCAAGACCAAMKTTGAAAACTTGAATAAGATTCAGTGAACATCAAGTCCTATTCAAAAAGCTAGAAACTCTAATCGAAGAAATACGTAAATCACCCCAAACTCGAACATGATTCTACTTCGTGGTCTAGCACAATCTGTTAAAAAATAAACACGAATCTCAGATGTTTAAGATTTTACCCTAAGCGACCAGAGTAAAACGCTAATGCCCTTGTGTTTCTCTTATGGACAGCTAAGAGCACTGCTTTCATATTGTTCTGCAACAAGAAGGTGATGTCAGAGATACTTGAACAATTGCTATCAAGCCTCCAAAGATGCTTTATGTGCCCAGAAACAACAAGAATAAACACAAATGAATAAGGAGTATATCACGAACACCTGAGTACAGAATGAACGCGTACGACATGTGTCTTCAAAATATATGCAAAGTTACTAAGAATAAACTGAAGCTCAAATTGGTGGAGAAGGGCACCTTCCGAGCAACCAGTTCGAGAAACTGCATCAAATACTTGCCGAGCCCTTTTCCTTGCACCGATTTTTCCAATTGCGTCTCATATATATACAGGACTGGAACCTCATGTTCCAGGCCAAATCTGAAATGAACAAAAGCCACCAATAGGGGGGACTAATGCAAATCAGGAGGTGACAACCTCTTTTGGGCACATTGTGAGTAATTCACTATATCCCTTCAACTTCACATTCACTTATTTCACTCACCCCCTCATCTAATTAGTGATTGAATTATAATATTTATTTCATTTCTTCCCATATCTGTATTTTTTTAACATACATTACAAAAAGTTTGAACCTTGGAAGGAGCCGTGAGTTCTGGTGCAATTAAGGTAGAACCACCCATTACCAACTAGTGCCCCGTAGCCAACCGTAGATTGACTAATTTCCAACCAAGGCTAGAATGTTTTTTTTTCATCTTTTCATGGTTGGGATATAAAGTTCATGACACATGTCCCAATTTAGTGCGCAAGAAAGTAGGAAGCAATTAGTGGAAAAGTAATTTTTTGAGTGATCGGAATTGGAAGAGTCTAAAGATTGGCAATGGGTCCAGTGCTTTTTTTGCCTTTGAAAATTCATAATAATTTCAATTCAAGCGATAAAACTACCAAAGTTTTTGCAACCCCTAGCATTTCTATCATTGCACCTCTAAAAATATTGCTTTGTGTTGCACTATATCAAATCATGTCTAAAATCGCTTAAGTGATCGATTATGGGTGGTTCTACCTTAGAGAGAAAAAAACTATTTTTTATTTTTCAGAAATTGGATCTGACGTGGCACTAGTACGACCACATCAGCACCACTTCATCTTAACATTTTTTTTTAAACTTTATTTTTTAAATTTAATTTAAAAATTAAAAGATTTTTTTTAAAATTAATTAATTAATTAATTTTTTTAATTTTTAATTTTTTTGTATTGGCACCACGGGGGGCCGTAGCAGCCCCCTAGAGGGTTCAAACTTTTTGTAATGCTAGATTACAATTGATATGGAATTAAACCTTAAAGAACTAGGGTGCAAAAAAAAAGCTTTAGAAGTCACCTATTTGCCCAAACCCCTAGACGCTTCAATAACTATTGATGTGCAACAAAGGTTGATATTTGTATAGTTTGAAATGTTGATTAATTAGTATGAGTCCCCTTAATACCCCTATTTAGTGTAGATGTGATATTATTTTTTATCAATGATAGTATTAGATGTACTTACCTTAGAAATACAAGTAGAAAGTTTTTTGCTATTGTAAAACTTCTCAAACTGTGCATTGTGGCTACAACAAAGGTTGACATTGAACTCCAATGCAATAGAAGCCCTTTCAAAGGATAAAGCCCAATAAATGGATCTCAAACTAAAGTGTCTAATTCAATTTATGAATGCCAAAATAGTCTTCTATTACCCCTTTAGGAACTAGGGAGTAGTTCAAGTTAAGAAATTGTGAAGGTGTATTACACTGAAACCTTGTACAATAATTTAATGATGACTTTCAAACAATAGTTGTAGAATGTGATTTATAGATCATTTCCATATGGTTAGGCCAAGCGGTACACAAATATTGCATATTTGTGATCCTGACAAGAATTTTTTTCCCTAAAGTTCAAAATGTTGAACTCTAATCATAGTGATGTTTGAAGATTTATATTATATTGTTTTTTATTCAACTCAATTTTGAAGGGTCATTTTTTGAACTAAAAAATGTTATTTTATTAGTCTAGACCTCCTAATATCCTTTGAATTATATGATACTTGCAAAGCAAAGTCTTCAAAATCTTTACTACACAAATAATAAAAACCTAATACAAAAATCTTTTAAAATAATCAACGGATGAAAAAAAAACATTTCTGTATACTTACTCCCTCACTGTCTTAGTAGTGTTGCAATATTGTTTTAAGGATTTTACAATCTAGTATTGAAAGTGTATTGTTGTAGTACAACATCAGTACTACAATATTAGCAACAATGTAGTTTCATTGAAAGCAATGCATCCCATTGAAAACAATATTGTTACAGTACTACTTTTGTACATTAATATTATTTTCAATACTATACTAAGAAACTGTTGAAACAATATTGTTTCAATAGGGAGGTAGTTTCCTGATGAGTAGGATGTGGTGTGTTTGCGTTCATCCATTGTTCAAAATTTGAACGTTGGATTTTCAAGGGGTTACAAGAGGTGCAAATCAAAATCCAACATCATGTTGGTGCGGCCAAGCTACAAGTGCCAAAAGTAGTCTAAATCAACCGCAATTCAATCAAAGTATCCCAAGCTAAAACTTTAAACATCAAGGTCCACAATTCGATCAAAGCATCCCAAGCTAAACTCAAACATTGAAACGTCCAGATCAACCGCGATTCAATTGAAGTGTCCCAAGTTGAACTCAAATTAAAAAAAAACCAAATATGGTGAATTTCATTTAAACAGGGATATTCCATATGTCATTTTCAAACCAAACGGTCTAAACCCATCTAGGACAGGTATAGATTCCAAACTGCACAATCTAAACCATCTAGGATAGATACAGATTTCAAACCGTGCAGTCTAAACCATCTAGCACATATATACATTTCAAACCGCGCGGTCTAAATTGTAAAAGTGTCAAAATTACAATATAACCGCCATTTTAATGAAATTGCCCATAGATCAATTAACCACAATTCGATCAAAGTGTCCCAAGCTGAAAATCAAAACATCAAAAAACCTAGATCCACCGCAATTCGATCAAAGTGAACTCAAAAATCATCATGTATAGTACAAGAATGTAGAATACAACTGCCGGAGCAAGGTCAGTCCAGTTCCAAAGCAGGGTTTTGAAAATGCCGTGTCATTTTCTGGTGGAGAGGAGGAGCATAACACAAGCCTGGCACACAAACATAGCGTTCAACGGTATCGGCTGCTCATCTCCACCCGCCCCCGCCCCCGTCACTTTGCGGTGGGACGACGAGCCGTCCGGGAAGACCTCCGGGATGACCAGCGTGTGGGCCAGATCCTCCTTGAATCTCACCACCACGGCGCCCGGGACTTCGGCGTCCTTCCGCGTCACCAGCCCGTCGCTCTCCACGCCCGGGTAGCGCGACAAAATGTACTTGGACATCAAGGCCAGCTGCTTGCCCAGCTGCATCTCCAGCGGCACCGCCAGACGGCCGCTCAGGAAGCTCTCCTTCATCATGTACTTCTTGAAGCGCTGGACGGAGTCCGGGGGGAAGTTGGAGTGGAAACAGAGAGTCGGGACGTCGGGGGGGAACGGGTACATGTCGAGAAAGGCCATGTCTAAGTACCTGGTACCAGAAGATAGGAATAATTCAACATCTGCTCATTACAAGTGTTCTGAGTCCTGGCCAACACAAAACATGAGAGGTTATTCGCTTCAAGAAACAGTATCGCCACTCAAAACAACATTTTAAGTCCTCGTAAACATGCACCTTTCCTTTGTGAGAATCAATATCAATATCATATTCGGCGGTGACGTAGTGCGAGATTTGCATTCGGTAATTCGAGGCGATTCTCAAACTCGACTTAAAAACTCTAAGTGAGGACGCAAGATTCTAGGGTTCAAAGTGCAAAGAAATTAGAGAATCTTGCAGTTGAAATCACATACTTTGACAAACCCTATTCTAATGTGACAAGGCCAAGGTTAACTAGATTTTCAGATTTGAGTTTTACGAAGCATTCTTGTACTCCCGTAGAACTCCAATTTGACTCTGTGCAATGTACTTCGTAACTAATAGCACACAAACTTTAGCTTAAAACTTTGGCACAATCGCAATGATCGATTCAGATTCTTGGGGATGCAGCAGAGGTCCCTAAAGAATGCTAAAGAAACCGGCGAGTAAAGAAACAAATTATTCCAAGCACCAATAAAAAAATGTTAACAATTCCTCACTTGAGCTGTTCGAAAAGACTGTAGAACAGCTCGGTCTCATCTTGCACGGAATCATCGACACTGTCCATAGCCCAGCCGATTTCGCTTCCGGACCCCGGCCGATTCACTATTCCATTCAGCCTCTCCTTCAAGCCGCTCAAGCTCAAACTGGACACCATCGCAAAACACGCATTGTCAAATCCCAAGCGCTGACTGTACACTGCTCACAACAACGAGCGAGCGAGAGGCACTACATACATATTGCAGAACCATAAACCCCAGCTAGTCCAAAAAATTCGGCCCAAATGGCTTTCCAAACGATGCTACTGAGGTGGGTTTACAAACGATTACAAATCAGGAGTGTACCTTGAGGTGGAAGTCTGAATGGTAGCCTCGTCACCAATTTCTTTGCTACCTATCTTGCTCGTCAATCGACCACGCAGAGTGGTCGTCTTCTCAACCAGAGAATGGTAATCCATTGCAAAATACCTCTTCGATTCCACCCAACCCAACGCCAACAGCAAGCCCTCCAACCAAAGAAATTCGGGACACAACTTAACACCGTGGCCCAGTGACGCCCTTGTTGTGATCTACGTAAAATATGTACACTTTTCTAATGGCACTGGCCAGGTGGTACTCGCAGAATAGGAGATCATGCGGGAGCCCCCCAAAGTTGTGTGACCCGGTTTGACTCGTTCTGTCAGGTAGGCTTCGGGAGCCACCGACACGATGATTCGGCAGCTAGTAAAGCTCCAAGCTCCGTGGCGAACTGGCGATGGCGTATGACTGATGCGGTTGGGGCATTGTTCGGATTTCGGAAACAGTTGGATTGTGTCGCAATAATATAATTCTTTCTCACTCTGAATCCTGAATTCCTCATGAGAACTTCATTTGCTTTCTGGGTGGAAGCTTGCCTCGAAGATGCAGTCTTTGGTACTGTTTTGGATGACTGTATAGGATGGGATTTTCTGGAATTCATTGGAAGTTTGGAACCTCGGCTGACGTGGCTTTCATTGCCGCGTTGAGAAATCAAGTCCCTCTTTCTTTAGAAAAATTGGAAATGGATGTGATTCACACTGCACGTTTGCAGCTGACTCGAAAGGCGATTGTGCAGTAAGTGGAGTGCACAAGCAACTTCCTCGGTTGTTGGTGGCGCGGCAAATGCACTTCGGGAGGAGGAACTTGGAAGAGCATCTCCACTGGCAAACCTCAGACTGGCTCGTCAAGTGAGGTAAGCAATTGCAGCTTGCTGGGCCGGGGTTCTGAGCATCTCCACTGGGGGCATACAAACCGGCGCGGCAGTCGGCCAGAATGCAGTCGGTCAAGACTCAAGAGGTGCAGGTCGCAGTGCCCGGGGTTGGTGCCTCATTCAATCCGCCGCTACAACTTACACTAACTAAGGGACACTTCACACTATGGCCAAAGGTTGAGAGGCCGTTGATTTCCACCAATCCGATTACGATAAACCTATAATTCAGCAACCTCATTGGTGGAAACCGACGGACTCTCGAACTTTGCCTTAGTGTGAATTGTCCCTAAATTAAATAATGAAACTACGTTACCTTCACAATTAGGTTGCCTTACCCCCAAAAAGTAATTCTACAAGCCCATGAAAGTCAACAATTATTTCTACAAATATTTTCAGTTATATACACAGAGGTTCATGAGTTCTAACTACACCCATAATTAATTCAAAAATAGTGCATTCTTATACAATAACAATAAATATTTATTTGATGTGGATTGACAAGAAATTAGAGAAGAGTAACTTGATTTCAATAATTGGTGTAGTCTTCTCCTCTGGCTAAGTTGTCCAATCCAGCCACTCTCTATAAGTATGTCCCGGATTTGTCCCATACAACAACAAATTCAAGTGTTGGACCGCCATCGCTAAGTTGTCCAATCCACCCACTCTCTATAAATATGTCCCGGGATTTGTCCCATGCAACAACAAATTCAAGTGTTGGTCCGCCATCGTTGTTGAATTTGCTAGCCGCTTCCTCCACCTCACATTGCCCCGCACCAATAACTTGACGTCCCTGTCTCGGAGTGCGGTATGCTCCCACTTGTCAACATTGCATATTATACTACATAAGCTATAAAATAGTATGAATTGGGCTCTACCCCGCACCCTCTTGATCTAGCTTTAAAATATTATATATTTGATTGCAAATATGATGTACAAGATATAGTCATCAATTGGCAGGCCTAGCCCATTACAACTATAAGCTAGCAAATTTGGCAATTCATTTAAGCTATTGATTTTGCGCAAAAAAAGGCTAAAAAAATGGGGTAGATGCAATCATATTGTATATTGATGTTGGCTAGAGTGGAGATGTTCTACGGCTTTACTCTAGACAATGGCTAGGACCCCAACTTGACAAATCAAGGATTTTTGCCGTTGGTATTTTACAAAAATCTCGGTCTATCTTCCAGCATGTTGTCGCCGTCATGGAGTGGGGGTTGATTCTTTTTCCATCCTGGCACTTCTATTCGTGTTCGTTGGTTTACAAAGTGAAGATGCTTGAAATACAAAAACAGTATTGTATTTGAGTGTGGAGCAAATCACTATCAACATCTCAAGCTTCCACATATTCACCCACCAAATGAATAATTGCATGAATAGTGAACATGGAGATGGGTTTGTTCTTTCAAGGTTACATTACGTTGAAAAGACAAGCCTATGACCACTTTTGGTCACTTCAAAGTTCAAAGTCCTTCTTTGTATATACTTTTCATTTTGCATCTAAGGTAAGACAATCCATTGTGGTCGGAATTTGGAGTTTGGCCTCATGCTAGTGTTGAAATTTTTCAATTTTTTCTCAACTTAAAGAGAAGTGTGAGAAATAGCAAGTGCAATTGATAATATATTTTTTCGATAAAGTATGAAATTGCTAGGAATTTTTGAAGTGTTCGGTTTTCCATGGCCCAAGAGAGTCTGTAGACCACCCCATAGCCAACAAAATCTGAATCCATGATGGTCATCTCACTACCTAATGCAATCACAATATTTTCTAATATGGAAATGATGGAATGCCTAAAAAGTCAATCCTTGTAATGAATTTCACAGTGAAAAGTTGAAAGTGCCTTATGTGGTGAAATAACCGCAATGGGCTGTCTTACCTTACACAATATCATGTAAGATGTAAGACATTGATTGTGCCCGGATTTCACAAAACTAAAAAAACCACAATGGGACCACTTCATAGGTGACCACTATTGGTGAAATAACGGCAATGGGCTGTCTTACCTTATACAATACCAGTTAACAAGTTGACTCGGTGGAAAGTGTTTTTTAAGTCCCATTGAAACCTTTCACTTGGTTCCTTCCCATTGCACTGTTTCATCTCACGACAGTTTTGGARCGCTTGGGGTGTGTCATTCCCTCTCCGCAGAGCTGGCCTGTTGAACATCCGGGACAGATTCAGGGAATACTTGCCGATGTCACTCCAAATCCTGATCAGAATCGCACAGGATCAGTTCAGTTCGGTTCAGTTTTCTCGGCGTATCTAATACTTGCCCATACATGTGCGCCAATGCTTGTAAGAATCGCACTTTTATGTATAATGATGATGAATATGTAAGTGTGCAGCTGTTCATTTCTTCTCTGCAGCAATTGACCTCTGCAATCGTGTTAGAAACCGCCGCAATCAATTCTCACTGAAATTCATGTATTGGTACCATTTCTGTGCCTTGAAMATGTAACCTTTATCGAAATTGGCTGGTGAGACACAGGATATKCCCACCTTTGATCGTTGATCTGTTGTTGACTAATTGAATCCTGTTGCAGCAATCGAAGTGGAAAAAGACCASGCGCCATGTATATTCAACCCTATTTGGAGGGCGACTGTAGCATGGAGACTACTCGCATTAATCGCAGGATTCCAATATCTGACGAGAGGCTCCTGTTGCGCGACCAAGCAATTTGTCGAAAGATGGATTGCAATGGTGGCGAGTGAAAGCTTCGAGAGACTGGGAAGTTGAATTAGGGTTTCCATGGACGTTCGGTTTTCCGAGTTCGCAGGCTTCGTGGCCAATCTTTCAATTCCTACGAGCATTTGGCAAAAAGTCATTTAGAGTCTCTGCCAGCAAGATATTTTGTACACCTAGTACATTCTTCAATATGCGAAATCAAAGTTTCCCAGGATTATGCAATAGTGAATACCTAGAACTTGGAGATCGGATGATTTTGAATTTTTTGCTATTGATAGCATACTAACACGTTTGCTGCAATTCGTCAAACTTGATTATGCATTTCAATAGAGCTTCGGATACCACTCAGGATCACTTACATGGGGTCTAGGAGCCGAAGTTGATTGATTGGAATTTCATGTGCTAGGCAGATCGGCAGACAACACACAAGGTGGCGGTGGACAGAAACATGGAAGCGACAGTTAATCCCTTGGTAYACCAATTACGGTCCTGAGGAGCCTGAAATTGCTGAATTTAAAGCAGCAGAACGGTACGACTGGTCACCTAGATGTCAAATTGCAATAGATTGTTGAATACGGCCCATTACAGAATTGTGCTTGTGGAAATCATGACCTGTTCTAGCTTGGGAGTCCACCCAGCTTTACTTGGAACTGGTCACTAGGAACCAAAYCTACAGAACTTCGGTGGACTCCCTGGCTAGAATAGTACTTGATTTCWACTACACCAAAATCCATATTAGATGTGGATGAACAAGTATGCTGAGTCACAAATTGCACTCTACAAMTTCGTACATGTGTCCTCGCATGATTAAGTCTTTTGAAATCCAGTGTCCCAGGCAGTTACGAACTCAAARCAATSGAGTGAAAAATGAAATGGGTCAGAACTAATTAGGACTTCGGTGTAGTGAGTAACTCCATTTGCCCTGTATTGAAGTCCGGTAGGAATTTTTTTCAACTGATTGTCAAATTGTGGGTTATGTTTGGTGCAGCCTGGAGCTYGATTTTAAACACACAAGTAATCACTACAGAAAAAACAAGGAAAGCATAGAGAGATTACGGGCCTGGCATAGGAGGGTGAAGGTGAAGACTCCACCTCCCAAACCAAAGCCGATTGATTATGGCTTACCGTATGTTTCACAAACCCAAAATTTTTTTCAAATTTTTTGTGGTCTTATCACGAGAATCTAAATTTTGGATGAGTGCGATTATACAGAAGTACCAAAAATAGCTCACTTTTTCATACCTTGTGTTTAAACTCAGAGTTGGGAGAGAAACTTCGAAGGGTATTCGGAAGGTGAAGGAACTCTTTGAAGATCCTATTTTGGAGTTTTGGAGGGATCCTCTTGTGGATATTGAGGAGATTTTACGTGCGGACGCAGCGGAAAGGAAAAGATTAGAGGAAGAGGAGAAAAGGAAGAATCCAACACCACCTCCTCCACCATCTATTTGCGATGCTTGTGATTATTTTGGAGATGGATATGACCTTTATATGGCACGCGGGTCTGACCAGGGGCCAGGTACCCCACCTGAGACCCCACCTGAGCCTTGGGATGGTGTGGGATGTCCYGAGGGATGCCATCCTCTCGGAAAGGCAGAGTCGCCTCCACGAGCCAGGATAGTACCAGAATCCCTGAAGAAGGCTGAAAGCTTGAAATGTGTTGTGGGCTGTCATCCTTTGGCATCTGCAACGGTCATTCTGAAGAAGAAAAAGCAGTGACGGACAATTCTAATGCTAAGGCTGGAGTGAAGGACGCGTCTTTTGGGTAGCTTTTCTAACTATACACTTCATTTTATTTAGCATGGATCACAGTATTTGATACCACTACCCTATTTCAGTGGTTGTGTTGTACGGGCAGGTTAACAATTGTCGTAGTCCTCCAACAGCTACAGTCTCACCCAAAATTCTGTGACTTACATTGGTTTTATCAATTTATGGCAATATTAATCACGAACTCTTCATTCTATTTAGTATGGATCACAGTATTTGATACCCCCCCCCCCCTCCCCTATTTTGGTGGTCGCGTTGTGTTGGCGGGTCAACAATTCTTATAATCTGCCAGTAGCGAACTTACTCTCTCCCCCCAAAATTTGTGACTTACATAGGTTCTATCAATTCATGGGCAATATTATTCATAAGGGAACATTAATCAGGCTAAAGAGTGTAGTCCACATGGAAGAAGAGTCTTTTGTCATGTGATTCTGCCACTTCAGTCCGCCAAGACTCCATAAAGATTGACTTGTACTTGCGTTGGGAGCTTTTTTACTGAATCCAGGTCCCAAGGCATTTGCCAACAATAGGACCAAACCTGCAATGCAATTGGTTTTCAATTTCTAGTAATAGGCAATGTTGCCATCAAGAATGACATACGACTTTTAGAATACAAGGGTTTGCAGTGCTGGAGGTCGCAGTACCACATGACCCACCACTCTCGACACCCTTCCAAGAATTCGACTACAGACGATTGCGTTCACTGGGYCTCKAAGTCCACTTCCAGCAGTTGAAATCTGACCTAATTTCCASCTTGACTGGGAACTCCAATGCAAACTACTCTCGGAAGCAGACCCTAATACTACCCTGACAGAGCTCCCCCCACCTTCTGCCCGAAGCCGTGCCACAGAACACTGGATAGACGACCTATGACGATGCCGAGATGACGACAAACTGGGAGAAATAAAACTCCCAAACCCTAAACTTATACCCCACTCGTGGAGAAACTTAAGAGACAACAGACGCTTGCAAGATCGCATGGAGTTGACAGAGGAGCCGCAAGCTTGAGGTTTAGTGATACTCTTTCCACCAGCAGGAAAGCTGGATTCCCCAGTTTCATTAGCGGTGTCGTCCACATCCTTTGGCTTGATACCTGCCAAAACGCGCTCYGCCTCCTCATGGACACCAATGGACCGCCAACAATCGGCAACGAGCTCAATACTTTCCACGTCGGGAGTGTACCCTGCCTTCCTGATGTACTCCAATATTTCCTCCGCACGGCGAGGCCAGCGTGCTTCCTTGAAACCCCATATGAGAGTACGAAATGTCTGCATGTTAGGGACAACACACCGGGACCGCATTTCCTTGAAAACTCGCATTGCATCGTCCATTTGRGCCAAGCTGCAGTARCCACTGATCACCGTCGTATACGTGATCACATTGGGAGTCAGTTTGTCATCAAGCATGACCTTCAGAAGAGCTTCACCCTCTTCAGGTCTTCCCTGGCGTGAGTAGCCTTTGGCGAGAATCGAGTAAGCCATGACGTCAGGTTGAAGATCATAATCCTTCATCCTCAGTAGGGCAGCTTTGGCTTCATCAATGAAGCCCGTGTTGCACCAAGCGTTCATGATGAGGCCAAATGTCTGGACATCCGGATGAACTCCAAACGTTTCCATCAATTCAAAAACCTGTAGGATATCACAGAGCAATGAGAACAGAGGTAGACCAACATGAACAGAATTGCTTAGTGATTCCAGCCGTTAAAGATGCAGCATGCACTGGTTATTGGAACGCATGCATACTATTTACTGACTGTAGAATGAGAACCAAACTGAAAAATAATGAAAGTATATATTGAAGCTGGAATGCATCCTGGGTTGCGACTGTTAACCTTTTCAAGTCCCTCGGGTTGCATGGCTTCAGCGTATCCTTTGACCAGATGATTAAGTACCGCTACAGTTGGAGTTATGCCTTCCATTTTCATGCGCTCCAGTAGAGGTAAAGACTCTTCAATAAGACCAGCAGCTATGAACCCATTGATGATAATGCCATAAGTTCGCTCATTCGGTCGAAGGTATGCGTTTTGCATCTCCGCAATCACCTTTTCCGCGTCGCGAGGCTTGCGAAGTCTTGCAAAAAGCTGAGCATACAACCAATGGAGAAAAATCCCGGATTACATCTAGTTTGACGTGAGCATTTAGAAATTCCAAAGACCATATTCCAATCTCAGGCTCAATTYAGATTGCATTCGCCAAAGCAACAAGTCAAGAAATCCTACACCCTGATTGGTGAAAATATCATGCTTCTTTATTCCTATTCCTTTATTTTGTTCAATGTCAACTTCCACTAGCCCAAGTAACAAGAATAAGCATAAAGGCGACGGCGCCTACGTGGCATGCTATAAACATTTGAGATAGCAAGGTTTCAAACTACCTATTTGAAGCGAATTGGACAGTCACTTGTTACCTCARATGCATCAGAAGATATCATAAGTGCAATAATTTACTTTTAAGTTTCTTATCTCACCCCTGGTTGCAAATGATWTTGGTTCAAAGAAAACGTGTTATCTCAAGATTGTTAACCTCAACCAGTGCAGTCTGAAGTGGCCCTCAGTGGTAGAAAGCAACAAAATAGACCAACTGATGTTTTGAAAATCCTCTAGTTTTTAAAAAGCAAAGCAAAGCAAAGCAAAGTAGACACACATGCTAGTACTAAAACCAGGTGTAGAAAAGACCTGTGCCAGAGTGTTGAACGAGACAACGTCAGGGCCAACACCAGCAGCCCGCATCAGCGATATCACATGCCGTGCCTTCTCAGGGTCGCCATGCTGTGCCCACACTTTGATAAGCGAATTGAAGGTCCGGTCATTGGGCTTCGAACTATCGTTTTTCCCCATTTCCAGAAGAATTTTCATGGCCTCGTCKGGCTGTCCAGCCAGCCCATACCCTTTGATCAATGTGTTGTAAGTGCTGGTCGTTAAAGCACATTCTCTTTCCTTCATCTCAAGTACTAGCGCCTCGGCTTCTTTCATCTTTCCAGCCTCGCAGTAGCCGTTGAGTAAAGTRTTGAAGAAGATCGCATCTGGAACCACATGGTCCTCCTCCATTTGCTGAAGCAACAATGGCCCTTCCCCCATTCTCCCACTCGCAATGAGACTGCTTAACAGCAAAGTGTAGGATTCTTTTGCAGGACGGTGCCCATCTCTCCTTAAACCCTGCAGAGYCGACTGAACTTGCCGATGGTCGCCTCTGCTCATTCACCAGAAAAATAAAATAATTAAATAACCCAACATGGGACAGGAGTAGTATAGAGGACCCACCGTGCAGACCTGGCATTCTACAGGCTATGGAAGAAGATTAAGTCCTATTCAAAGTATAGAGGATATTAGTGCTTTTATTAAACCAAAAGTCATTGTGATCAATCCGTAGGGGACCCTCTTCCTGTAAAAAAAGATTTAGACCCTGAGCAGGACAGCCTGCACAAAACATCCCGGCCTGTCACATATCACTCAATAAATTTTGCTATATGAGGATCTTCAAAGAGCACCCTGAAGCCCGGATCAGGAGTGTTCTAAGCATCGGGTCTGGAGGAAGACACCCTATAATATGACGGGTTTCCTTCGTATTACAAAATAATCCACAAATGTCAATGTTGCAATCAATTATTGAAACCTAAACGAACGATAGATCTCCTACAGAACTCATCTATATGAGTGGACGGACAAGTGTTGAAGTAGGGTTTTGGAAGGGTTTTGCCTCATTCTCTAGATTGATTCGTGCCTAAAATGATGAAGATTCCTATTATGTAGATACCTCATGGGATACAAACAGAGATTACGGAAGTTCATGATATACTATTCTCCTAGAATTTTAGTTAGAGGCGAACCTATTTGCAGCAAAGAAAGCTGATCAAATTTATGATGCACCTTACCTGGTGCGAAAAGTCTTCATCAGGCGTGTCCGCATGACAACAATTTGACATTGTTGAGTGTTTTTGACATCAGAACAACGAGCACACTTGCGCACATTCTCGACACACTGGGAGGTAGGATGAGCCTTGCTCCCACACTTGGTACATCGAGTCTGGTACAAGCAAAAACCATCGTCAGTGTGCAGGTAAGTATGTTGCCAATGCAAGATTCTGAAGCATTGTTGAAGGAGGAGGACAAAAATTCATAATGCTAGCTCTTCTAAATCACACTTACAACCCACTAGAAATCCTAATTAGATTGTGCAACTAATGAGATTCAAAGCACAGCTTACACTCAACGTGTAGTGCTGAAGTTTGAAGTCTTAGAAATTCGATTGTTATGAGTTTTAGCATACTTAGAATCACAGCGGATGATTTGAGAATATGGCAAACAGACCATGCTCTTCAAGATCCTATGGTTGAATTTTGCACACTAGGTATGAAAGATAAATTTTAAATGGATCAAAACCAAACCTTAGAAGATCAAAGTTTGGTTGTAAGTTACAAAAGTCATTTCGATTCGCATCATTTCCAACAATGACAATCAAGATCACGATTAGCATAAGCTATCACAAAACTAATACCTGCCTAGCCACTTGATCGCTTGGTAGACCTTGAACTCTTTAATCCGACAGCCCAGGATTCCAAATAGATTATGCCATAATTTGAATGTGTGAAGAATGTGCGCCTAGTGAACTATAGTCAATGCTGGTGTGTCAAGTGTACACAATATTTCAGAATGTTGTTTAAGAGAAGGTCATACTAAAGAGGTATGAGTATAGTAACTTGCGAATTACATTTGATGACCATGACCTTGCTTGCCATCATCTACTCTACTTGCAGCAGAATTCTGTGACCTACAACTATTGGAATACCCTAAACCCAAAACATTTCCTCAAGACATTTCAATTCAAAAGCCCCTCGCCCTCATAAGTGTGTCACGTGTGAACAAAATTTCAGAATGTTGTCTTAGTGAAGGTCAAATTAAAGTGGTTTGAGTGTACTAACTTGCSAATTATACTCGATTACCTCGCTTGCCATTATCTAGTCCACTTGTAGCAAAATTCTGTGACTACAACTATTGAAATCCCCAGAACCCAAACCATTTCGTCAAAATATTTCAATTCCCAAGCCCCTCGACCAAGTAATACGGCAGCAAGCAATGCTGCGAGGAAGAGCAAACCTTCTGATCGGGTTTCTTCGGAGGCTGCAGSCGAACCTTGTTCACAGGAGGCCGAGGCCCAGCGAACACGAGCGGAGGTTTCTTCGCCCCACTCAATGCCACCCCAGGTTTCTTCGCCCCCGCTTCATTCCGGCCACTGTCRCCATCGCCACCGCGAGAGGATGCAGAAGAAGAATTGCCCGGCACAACCGGCAGCGACGGTTGTGCACACATCTCCCTAAACCCCCTTCACCACATCCCCAAGTCCACCACTAGGAATTTCCCATCAAACGACACAAGCGTCAATTTCTGCAAAAGTAATAATGCTCCGGCAATGCGCAATTAGAGTCAACTCTCGAATCTCCGATGCGTGCATGTGAAGCTCTGGAATCGTGCTTCCCATACACAACCCAGAATATCCMACCCATTGAAATCTGGCCTCGCATAAGAATCTGGAATCCTAATTTCCTCCTACCATGTCGAATGGTTCACAACAATAGCAATCTTCGCAGTTGTGAACCACTCACAGCAACAGAACAAAAAACCCAAAAGGAAGTACGAGATTGACGGATGGACCGTGGCTGCCACCATCATCAAGCGATGCTCTGCGAGACGGAGTGTACAGCAAAATTGAAGGCCAGGATTGACGTCTGGATAGGGGTTTTCCGCCGATGGTGGGTTTTGGGCCGCGGTTGGATAGTTTCTGTCCGTCTCGGAAGGGACGGAAACTCATCCATCCATGCCTCGCCGTAACCACCGGAGAGTTGTGGCGTCCATGGCATATTTTCAATTGCTTAAATGTCGGAGCTACACAAAACAGATGAAGTTCATCTAAAGTGTCTTAAAAAAAAAAAGAGTTTTTTTTTTTTTTTTGTCTATTTTCTCAATAATGTGACTCACATGGTCTCTGTACACTCATGATTTTTTTGTGCAATGTTTTGAATCAATTCACAGATGTGTGAAAAAAAAAAAAAAAAAAAAAAAACTTTCAAAGATGAAGATTTTTTCTCCATGGTGACATTGCTCACATGGTGATCTTGTTCGTGTTCCTCCTCTTGAGTCCTGACGGGGATGCCCGTGGTGTGTAATTCCGGCCAAAAAAATCCGGTTGCCATGGTTGTGTCGTGCTAGTCCTTGTTGCAACCCTCATGGGTCGTATGTTTCAAAAAAAAAAAGCTTGAAGATTTGATGTTAACTCCTAAGGCAATTAAGTGTTTTGGGGCACAAAATTGCTTAAAAAATACTCAAATGCAAAGCAAAAGTAAAATCTTAATATATATTCATCAACAATAGATCTTTCAATTAACTTATTGGAATACATTTTTTTAAATCCCTGAAGGATTGAGGCACATTTTGGGTAGAAATTGTTAAAAATTGCCACTTTTAGGGCAGCAAGAAAAAAATGAAAAAAGAATTTTTTTTTTTTTTCAAAATTTGTAAATAGATGATTGCAAATGCTATGTTGCCAAAAAATAAAAAAAACTATTTGGTCCTTTAGGGGTTAAATTGTTCTTGCCATATTTTATTTAGCCTAAAATATTTATGATCTACAATTGGTGGCATACTTTGGGGTTAATCTTTAACGGCAAGTAGTACATTTTGGCAACACATTGTTTATGGTCATCAAAGCCTTTTTCAAATAATTCCCAATAATGAAGTCATTGTTGGCTCACATGTAGTATTGTTAATCCCTCGGGGGGGTCACTCTATGTACATTTTGAGTACCACGTGCGGCGACGGGGTAATTTTTGTGGGGCTATTTAGCTCCAAGGCAAGAATTAAAGTATCCCTATAATTACTTAATTTTCCAAAATGGCCTATTTGTTGGAACTCTATCATTACTTCTATTTTCCATGTTAATGTAATTTTTGGTAGGCTATTTTCTTTATAACCAAAAAAACGGAATTCACTTAGAAGTTGAAAGACTAGGAGAATGATTTGATAAAAATCCCAAAAACATAAATGCATAAGGGTACATGACTATTTTGATGGTTCTTATTCAGTCTGATGTCTAGGCAGCAGCAGGAGACTTGAAACTAAAACCAAGCTGAAACAGTCATTTGTACAGTCAAAATTGCAAGAAAAATTGAAGATGGCTTCACCTCAAAGTAAGTCATATGCGCGTCCACATGACGAGTCCTAGAGGTCAAACAAAGTCATATTTTTATCAAACATTGGAAGACTTGCAACTTAGCACTGCTCCATTGAAAGTTGCAACTACTTGCATTTCCTAGAAAATCTTCACAATCTTAGAGACGGGGTTATCCAAACGGAGCGGTTTGCCGGGTTTAGACCACCATGAGGCACGCAGAATTCAGTAACCTAGCATGTCTTCAAGCATCTTCGAAGCTCCAAGAAGGCAAAAGTGTCCAATTTGTGAAATGGGGACACTTGCAAGCAAAGTTCCATTGGCGTCTGCAACATCCAGGATTTGGAAAGCACAGCCACACTGTCCTCATAGTGGCGAATTGTAACCTGATGCATCTTCTGCGGGGCTGCACGAAGATCTGTTGCGGTTAGCCCGCAAGCAACAAACTCCAGCATGGTCACCACCGAATTCTGAATGCGTTGGCCGAGGCTTGCGCATTGGACAAGGAGCTTCAACGTTGCAACATGCTCATCATCTTCAATGCCTATCCCTTCCCAACTCGCTGCAACGTCCACAACACCAGTACCTCCATAGCCTGCATCTTTGTTTCAGTGCAAGCGCAAGTGTGTGCTTGATGCATGCTTGACTCTCCTCTGCCATTTTGGTATTGCAAGCACTACAGCAGAACGTCAACGATTAGGATAGGTAGCAGACATTGAAATTCTAAGACTTACTTCTGAGTGGACATTAAAAAAATGCCCTAAAAGGATTGTGATAGAACAAGCAACACAGAAATGATGCACTTTCAAGTCAATCATCGGAATCAGAAGAAGAAGCCAGTCGCATAGAATGACAAAGATGTCTTCCTGGTTTAAGGAAAGCGCATTCCACACTTTGTTCACTTTCTGAAATTGTAGCTTGAACCATACTTGTGGTACTAAAAAACTCCAATGACTTTAGGCTTGTAGCAGAATTTGGGGAAGCACGGTGTAGCAACTGCCTTGGACCTCCAGGAACGTCCTCACTACAACAACACAAACCGTAAACACAGGGAATGGTACGTGAACCACACAGAAACATGAGGTTTAGGGATTAAAAGCTTAAAGATATACAAAATAAAGATGAATTGACAATTTGCGCACCAACAGATCAAGCGCCCAATCCACCATTAGGTCCTATGGTGCAAAATTAATTGCAACACGAAATTCTGGAAATCACGGAGCAGCTCCAATCGGAGGCAGCCTCCATCAATGTGCAATTCCGCAACCACTGCCGGAGGAACAACAAACAACATGAGGATCACCCAATTTAGGAATAAAAAACAAACAAGATAGCGGAGCACAAACTACATACAGCGAGGATGACTTACGGCGCAATCGCAAAATGGAGCGGTTTCAGGGCCATACCAATGCACGATTCGTGCCGTGCGACATCGAGGTTCATCTGGAGCAAAAAACTATTCAGGCGCAGGCCCTCCACGATCTGTGCGTCCTCCACATCCTCGGTCGGGTGGAAGTGCATTTGCCAAGCTTCTTCATCATCAAGCTAAATTTGGAAAGACATCAGGCGCACAGTTTTTGAGCACATCAAGATGTAGGGTTCAGGGTAAAAAACTTAGAATAATCCACTGACAAGAAGTGAGAGATGATACCTGAGAGTTTAGGGAGAAATAAACTACAATCTTTAAGAGAATCCCCCTTTTCGGGTCCAGAATCTAGCAGGGCAATCATTTGAATACCAGGTTTAGCACAAAATTGCGACTGAGAATGGACAGACACAGCATCCTAGTACTGAATACTCAGTTCACGTCACTAATGATGGGAAAACTATATTACAGTGATGGAGCACAGAACATGGTACTATAATATGGTAGTGGAGTCATTACTGTACATTTAGTCATATGCAAATACCTACTGCGCACAAGCTAGAAAGTTCAATGAACTCTGTGGCATCTAGAGGAGCAAAACTGATTGAACAAAAACTCTATCCTGCACTGAGAAGTGCAATTTAGGATTCGGGGTGGGGAAGTCTAAATCCGTTTGGCATGAGAAAGCTTAGAGATTACAGAAATCATTGAAATGCAAGCAAAACACAAAAATGAGTCTTGCACCTGCTAATACTTGGAGTGTTATATGTTGTCAGCTCCATCTCGGCCGCTAAAGCCGTTCTAAGGCATCTCTCAGTCCATCGAATTTGAAGGTAAGCACGAATTAACAAAAGGTGAAAAGCAAATTAATACTAAGCCATCACGTGATAACCCTAAACCATAGCCCCCCAAACCCTAGAAATGAGTCTTCATTCACGGAAGTACAACATCTGAATTCTACACAATTCAACGGAGACAAAAACATGCATTGGAATGAGAAATAAATCTTCATTGACGGAAGTACAACATCTGAATTCTATACAATTCATCGGAGACGAAAACATGCAATGGAATGAGGAAGAGAGCTTACCCTGAATTGGAAAGAACTTGCAGTAGTTTCAATCCCAGCAAGAGAAAATTCATCAGCCGACCCTAAACCGCCTGATCCAGACAAACCTCTGAAGCTACAGCACTCGTGTCGAATAGCACTTCGGCAAATTCACGCACCCTAAACCACCACCTTTGTTCTCAAACCTAAACCATACAATTGCTTCACACAACCTTTCACAAACTTACGCAAGCAAACGCAAACAGAGAAAAGTCAAATTGGAATAGCCCAACGGGCGTTTCCAAACCCTAAGTAGATGACGGAACTCAGTTCCATTCAGTTGAACTCATTGCGAGACTCGTTGCTAATTCATCCCTGAATACACGGATCAAGAGTCGGATTTAGAGAAGGATTTAGGGTGTCACAGCACTAATGACCCAACTGTGCACCAAGCTGTATATAGTGGTTGTAGTATAAATACTACAGAGGATCCAATATTTCATAATCTAAATTATATGTACAAAATACTAATGAACCAGATTTTTAGGCTACCTACATTACTTATAACTAATTTCTCACTTTCAATGCTCCCTTATTTACTTGTAAGTTTTTTATAAATTTTACACGAAATGTATAAAATGCTATCTATATTCTGCCGCACGTTGTTTCTAAAATGCGGTAAGTGAACCCCCCGAGGTTGATCCCCCAAAATAGTAATACAACAAAATACATTTTACAAGTGAATGGAGAAATTTGCATTTGTATTTTACAAACTAGCATGTAAGATACATTCACTAAAAGTGTAAGTGCCCATTTTTTGCCACCTATAAATATTTGGGCCTTCAATTGCCATCTTCATTCACCCAAAACCACCACAAGCTCCTCCAAACAATCAATGGAAGTTGTAGAATTTCAAACTTTAAGTATGGCCATTTCAATGGTGTCTATGGCCAAGTTACATATTAAACATTGTGTGGGTGTCAAGAAAACTACAAAACAACTTAGTGGTTTTATTTTTTCTCAATGAAGCTAATATTCATATAAAAGAATCATATAGACCACCTACTTAGTAAGAAGGGCAGGTTAGAGAAAGTGACGTTTTGGGGTGCTTCTACCTTACCATGAAACGCATGAGGAGCCATAAAGTAGTGTTTAATGAAAGGGCAAACCAAGCTCATTCTTCTTAGAAAATGAATGATTTTCATCCAATTTATATCTTAAAATTCCTTCAATTAATATGTTCCACTTCAAAGTGGAAAATGAAAAGCCCCTTTTTTGGATAACTACAATTTTTTTCACAAAAGAAGTATTAAAGCCATGAATCATTAAGGATGCATTTTTAGAGTATTCGATAATTTCTACCTCCTTGCTTTGATTTGAATTTTAGGCTTTAAAATGATATTTTTTGAATTTGATTCCAACTAATGAAATAAACCTTGTTAAGTCTAGTTTCTACTCCAATTTGAAATTTGGAAAATTTTCAAGATTGACTATTTTACAACCATTTGAACTTTGGACCTAATACCATAATCTATTGAGTTTTTAATTATAGAAAGAAGCAAAAAAATTGGTTTACACCTTGATTTCTACCACATAATACATTACAACTTCTAAAAATCCTTAATCTTTGAACAAATAAAACTCTCTACAATAATGTGTCAAACCTGTCACGGCCTAGCCCACATACAAACCACATGAGAGCAAATGACCCTCTCTAAGTCTAATAACCTCTTTGTAATAATGTGTTAGACCGGTTCCTCCCCTTGGCTTATTAGAAGTTCTATTGTATATATCTATGGTGAAATTTTGGACTTCCTAAGCTTATTTAATATCAAATGATTTTTCATCACATTTTCTTTGAAATTTCATGATAATTTCAAATTTTCACAAAAAGTATGAGATTTTGACCACTTAATATAGAAGACATGTGAGTTCATGTTTGAGAAATGGCAGTAAAAAATCCCATTCATCATCAATGGAACAATGGAGCTTCCATAGTGGAGAATCTTAAAGTTTGATTGTGTGGTTGTATCCTTGTAGGATTCAAAGTTAGCCATAAGAGGACCTTTCCACCTCCTTAGAACATTTATGTTTTGGAATAATTAAAATCTTCAATGCAATGGTTAGTGTTTCCTTGATTTTAATTGGGTAGTCTTGATGTGTTCATACTTACATAAGGATCACATACGATACATTGGTGCAACGCAATTCAAAATGTCTGATTTGCACAAGAAAAATTGATTGATCCACACGTTGAATCCTATGAAACTTGGAAACACTTG
This sequence comes from Pleurozium schreberi, assembly GCA_006891605.1. Taxonomy (NCBI): domain Eukaryota; kingdom Viridiplantae; phylum Streptophyta; class Bryopsida; order Hypnales; family Hylocomiaceae; genus Pleurozium; species Pleurozium schreberi. Next base: position 25,705 of record VACF01002295.1, read on the forward strand.
AGAGTAGCATTGACTAATACATAAGCAAAAATTCTCCTTATTTCCTTGCCTACTTAGGTTGATATTCTCATTTATTTAATTGCTGACCTACTCAAGTGCTCATGCCCTTCTCCCAAAATTTCTCTTGGCTGCCCCCTAGAAATTATACTATGTCATTTACCCCCAATGAGTGCGTGTTCATCCGTCGATTTCTCATCCATCACTTCGTCTCTCTTCATTTGAACAACTGGCGCTCCCGCCAACTCTCAATTGGGGCTCCCGCCGTAGCGTGCCCTTCATTTTGCTCCCCCACTGTCTGCGCTTGAGGCATTGTCGAATTCGACTTGCACTTGAAGAGAAAACATCTTGATGTGCTTTCTGAACTTGAGTGGTTTTGCGTAGTGGAGAGCAATTGATTCGGACTTGAGTGTAGATGGAGGGAGCAACAAAGGCAGGGGAGGATGAGACGGCGCCCACGTATGAAGTGCTGCGGCAGCAGCGGATGGAAGAGAACAAGAAGATGATGGGCGAACTCGGATTATTCGAGCTTTCGAAGAGCATCAAGGGCCGAACGTCTCCGAAGAAGACCGTGAAGCGCAAGATGCCGTCGCTGGAAGAGCTCGGATTGGAAGCGCGGCGATCTTCTCGTGTTGCAGCGAAGCCAGCCGTGAGTTACAACGACGCTCCCGTCTTCAAAGGAGAGAGGGTGGAGAAGGTCGAAACGAGGTATGGACTTCAGCGGCATCTTTTATCCGAAAAGCGACGAATGGCGGCTATTGATGCTGCGGAGGAGGTTTTCAAGCGTTTGCGGAATCCCGCCATGATTAARTCGTTGGTCTCTTCGCACACTTCGGGAGGGTTTTGGATGGGTCTCTCGAGTGTTTTCTGCAAGGAGCACTTGCCGATCGAGGATGCGAGGTTGATGCTKGAAGCGAACAAYATGGAGTGGGAATGCGTGTATCTGGCCTACAAGGGGGGATTGAGTGGTGGATGGCGCAGCTTTTCTATAGATAATAATCTCAGAGATCAAGATTGTTGCATATTTGAGCTCGTGAATCCTCGCAGATTAGTGGTTCATATCTTCTATGCTGAAAGAGACGAAAATGAGCAACCGCCGAAGGCAGGGGAAGGGAAGCCCAAAAAGAAAGCGGGGAAGCGTTGAACCACGTGGACGGAGGATGGAGGCCACGCGAACATGCTCCGCTCTCCACTACCCCGCATTTTGTGATTCATGCCGCAGGACTATCTTCTTGTAACTTGTTATGGTGGATTCTATCGCAACTGATGCACTTGACCAGAATGACTTGGACACTCGTGACCTAATTTCGAACTATGGAATCGTCTCTCTTTCACAACTCTTCTGCGCCATTCAAGAGTCTCTTTTCAAGGTATGGAAATCAGCGGGAGCCCAGCAGGGAGATGTCATTCAAGGAGCGGATGGACAGATGTTAGTTTTACCCCAGTCATAGAAACTTCTCAGGTTGCTCGTTACGTTGATGAAATTCAATACTGCTCATGAATTCAAAAAAGAATTCATGTAAATTATAATCTCTCTGTTCCGCTACTACAGCTGGTGATTTTGGTCCAATCTTACAACTTCACCCATTTTTGACTACATATCCTCATATGAGATGTGCAGGCGTTTGTTCATACAAACTGTATCCCTGCCTGTACAGTGACCCAAGTCCAACCACTTGTACTTACACGAGCGTCTTAGGGGCTGCCTATGGGGTAATAACCTTCTGAAGCTTTCACTCTAGAAGAATTCATGTGGATTCCAGTAGCAAAAACTGAATTGTCAGGCATCTGTTGTAGTTAACGGACTTGGCCACAGTAATAGTATGGAGAGTTTTATCAGCGTATTGCATTGTCGGATGGATCGAACCTTGTACTAACAAAACACCTTGCAATGAGGGTCCCTTTCACTGTCTGATCTAAGGAAAGCGTACAGCTGCGTGGCCTTGTGTAATGAAGCTTGGTTTTTATGAAAACTGACCCGTGACTGAGCTTGTCATCAGTCGGGGATGCCTTGAGGTGCAATTTCAAGGTTCAATTGGTGCAATTTCATCACTAGCAATAATATGTTTGAAGGTTTGGGGATTGCTATAGTGAAGCTGCTAGTGTATATTTTCTGTATTGTTGTTACTCATCTCTCTGAGCTATGGTGTGATATCTGTGCGTGATTTATTCYCGAGAGGTTGAATGWGTGACCAGTTGAAGTGAGCAGCTCGAGGCATTGAGGCGAAGACGGCAGTGKGAGAACCTTATTTTGCTTYCTCACCGTTCTTTTTGKAACATCAGTCTCTCTGTATTGTTCAGAAGTCGTGGATGGTCATATTTGCTAAAATGGGATCTTCAGGTGTCTTGAAACTACCATTTGTATAAATTTGAAGTTCCGGTGAGGCAACTGGAACTTCATCAATTTCACTGAATTCCCATTTTTGTGAATATCACGTTGTTGATGAGTTAGTGTCTGATTCTGAGACCTAGTTTTGCAATGTCGCAAGTCCAAGGCCACCTAATTATGACCCTTTTTCTAAATCGTTCTCAAAGCAGTTCACAATCGTCATGAAGTTGATGAAGTCATCATTCAGTAGAGTTTCAGCCTTTTGTACACCCATGTCAAATATCATGCCATTGCTACTTCATTAGCAATGTGAAACTATGAGGTTTTCTTTGTTAAGGGAGTCTGCTCTAAATTGTAGTGGCCATTGCTTTTCAACTTCAAAATTTTGCATCTAATTCCTCGAAAGATCCAAAAAATATGAAATGACTTGGGTTAGATGCCAATTCCATTTTTTTCCCTATGAAAATTGTTTCAAGGAGTGAAGCTTCCCTCCAAGGCAATCAACTCTTAAAATGGTTGGTTTAAAAGTAGATTAAGGTAGAGGTACCCATTATTGACCGGTGCCCCATCACCAATCAATAGGGTGCCGTATTTCCAACCAAGGATGGAATGGAATGTGTATTTTTTTATCTTTTCAAGGTTTGGACCAATAAGTTCATGACACATAAGTGAGAATGAAAGTTTGAAGCAATGAGCGAGAAAGTACTTCTTGAATGATTGAAATTAGATGACTCTAGATGTTGGTCATGGGTCAAGCCCAACTTTTGCCTTTCAAAATTCATAGTATAAGATAAAATTACCAAATTTTTGCAACACCCTTTATTTACGTCTATACACCTTTGAAAATATTTGCTTTGCCTAGCACTATCCTAGATCATATATAGAATTGTTTATTTGATTGGTTACGGGTACCTCTATCTTACCTTATGGAGTATGTACTTGTCCCTTGAAGAAATTTGCCTTCTATTGTCATTGATTGTTTACTCAATACTATAAAAAAAACTAAAAATTGCCAAAAATCACACTACCTTTCATAAACTAGTGTATCTTGTGTTGTTGCCACAGTCAAAGTGAAAGTAAAAATATTTGATTTTAATTTTAATTTTTTAAATAACTCAAAAAAATATAACTTTCTTACTATTAGTTGAAACACTACAAAACAAAGCCTGTGAACCCCTCCTTATTGACAGCTTTCCAATGGTACCAAGAATGCAATTGGGGGACACAGTATATGTGATCTCAACATTACTAACAAACAAATGAATGTAAGGTATGGTTGATAGTTTTTTTTTATTATGATTGGTAGTTTTATTTTTTCAAGATTTTTTGGATCAATTATGTGCATCATGAACACAAGTCTTCATACAAACAAATTGTATCTAATAACGCTTTATAGAGTTGTACAATATAAATTGATTAGATTGTTCCATTAAACAAATATTTCAAATGCCAGGGCATTAAGATGTAATAATGATCCATCAATGTTGCTACTTATACTCTCTATAAATGCCTAATACAATTTCATGTTCTTCATTCCTAAAGAATATTCTAATATTGTGAGAACCAACGTCATTTGCATATTTGTGAAATTGTTGATATTTTAATACTAAGAAATGACAACCTCCTTCAATTAGGCAATCTGACTGCTAGAAATCAACGGCCTCTCTAGCTTTGACCATAGTGTGAATTGCCTAAAATGAGCCTCGGTTACATCATCTTCAACTACCATGCCGCGTTCACACAGCAGCAGCGACGCCCTCGGTTTCATCGTCTGGGGTTTTAGGCGCCTGCCTCTCCCCCGTGCAAGCCCGGAAGCTGTCGAGGTCCGCGACGGGCGTGCGCGCGATGGCGTCTTCCAATGGCGCCTCGGTGCCTGGAGGGCTCCCCATCGATCTCCGAGGTTTYTGAGARTGATCGTCATTGAGGCTGTCATTYCCTTGTTATGATTTTTGCTTCGTATCTTGTGGATTGGTGCGATYCTGTCGCCAATTTTGATTTTGGTTGTTGGGTTGTAGGGAAGAGAGCATTCATTGCCGGCGTGGCTGATGACCAAGGCTTTGGTTGGGCCATTGCGAAAGCTTTGGCAGCAGCGGGAGCTGAAATTCTGGTCGGGACGTGGGTTCCAGTAAGTGACATCCACCTGATCGAACAGCCTGCTTGAATTGGATTGTTCGGAGCGTGTCGTTTGCGTCCTTGACGTGTTTGTTGTTTTGTTGGGGGTTTTAGGGCTCCTTCCTGCTTGTTTGGMATTTGATTGATTTTGTTGTGTAATAATGTATGCAGGCTTTGAACATCTTCGAGAGCAGTCTGAGGAGGGGCAAATTCGATGAGTCCCGGAAGTGAGTGCATGCGTTAGGATCGCTTGACTGGTTTCGCATTGGCGTCGCCTGAATGGTTCCGTGAATGATTGTTCGGAGATGTGAGCCTAGAGAAATTGGTTTGTCTATGTGGACGAGTGTCCAGTCTCATCTGTAGAGACGATCGCACGAGTGATTTGGAATCTTAGTTGTACGAAGAATTTGGCGCCTGTGTTTAGGGTGGAGAAAAACAGTCATGGAGGTTTTTGTGTGTATGTTGGGTAGATTGGATGGCATTTAGGGATAGAAGATGAATGTTTGATCGATGCATTCAATCCTGCAGAGCATTGGTTTGATGGTGAGATCGTGCTGGCCTTGCTTGATTGTGCAGGTTGTCGAATGGAGGACTCCTGGAGATCACGAAAGTGTATCCGTTGGATGCTGTTTTTGACACTCCAGAAGATGTGCCTGAGGACGTAAGTGGACCTCTGAGCTTGTATCGAAAGAGTTTTGTTATTTAGTTCCTGGCTGTTGCTTTTCTCGTGATGATGTAGATGGTGCTAATTCTGTATCCACTGTGGCAGTAGGTTTGTCTCTTGACTGAGCTACACTAATGAGCTTGGCGGATTTTTTTKGTTTAGATCAAGAACAACAAGAGATACGCTGGGTCATCCGCATGGACCGTGCAGGTAAGATTTTTTTCTCTCTCTTTGGCGTTGATCCTTGTAATTTCCTCCGCTATGCACTACTGAAAGGCATTCCTCTTATGTGTTTGTCTTTGTTTGAGAGGTCACTGCTTGTCCACTGGTGAGATGTACGTCACTGATACTATGTCCTGCTCGTTAATGCACAGGAATGTGCCGAAGCTGTGAAGGCCGACTTTGGCAGCATCGACATCCTGGTGCACTCACTTGCCAATGGACCTGAAGTAAGGACTCCAATCACGGAATATATTTTGAATGATGATCGTGGTTTTGAAAATTTTCGACTTAAATTTTGTTGTAGAGCTTTTGAATTTGTGTTCGAAAAGAAATTTATGGGATAATAGGCTGTTGTTGGGCTAATTTGTAGTGTATCACTGTCTCCAGGTAACTAAGCCGCTTATGGAGACCACTCGGAAGGGTTACTTGGCAGCAGTGTCCGCTTCCACATACTCCTATGTCTCGCTTTTGAAGTACTTTGCTCCTATGATGAACCCAGGTACGAATAGAATGCGGAAGTCAATCGTGCGATGCTCTGAAGTGAGACCGTTGGCACATATATCCCCTTAATTCTTGGCTACTTGGGAGTTTTTATTTTTATGTATGACTTAGGCTATTTGCTGCTGTCTTGCGAGAGTGTTGCCCGGCGGCTGAACGCAATGCTCTGCTAATCTCTTACATGTGAAGAAGTAACAGTGACTCATGAAACGAAGGYGCCGTTCGGATATGAAGTAACGCATAGAGAAGATTAGCATTGGATTTCTAGCAGGTTACTTAGCACGTGACCTGCCGTGGCGATTGACTTGGCTCGGATGATATTGGATGGCTGCAGGTGGTTCTTCTCTTTCCCTCACTTACTTGGCATCTGAGAAGATCATCCCTGGGTAAGAATCGGAGAGACTGTGAGATGCATGAACTTATGCCGTGCGCCTGTTATGTAGTGCGCCTGTCATGTAGTGCGCCTGTCATGATGATACTGTTGACGTGTATGTTGAAATTTTTGAAGATTTGGATTCCTTATGCAATTAGAGTGTGATCTTGAGTGCCTAACGCTAAGAATTCTGCCTGAGCAGTCACTGCCCAGTTATATCAATCAATTGTATTGTTTCTCGCCTGTTGGCATTTCCTTTCGTAATATTTTTGTCGTATTTGTTCAAACTTCTCCTATCAGGGCGCAGGAATGTGTTGGTAGTGATCTAGAGATTACTTTGTTCGCAATGTACATCCTCCCTAGTACTTCATGCAAATACGATGACTGAAGGGTATGATGGTCTGTACTTATGGCAGATATGGGGGCGGGATGAGTTCTGCCAAAGCTGCGCTTGAGAGTGATACACGTGTAAGTTACTATGGAAGGATGGCTTCCAGGATCATATGTGGAGAATTTCACCAAAGATTGCTCTGAGGATATTATATAGAAGTGATTCTTGCTGTATCCTTTTTCCAAGCATCCAGCGTAGTYAATATCTTATTCCACTGGCCGTGTACTATTGTCAAGATCCTGTAATATGACATTGGTGCTGAGTTGGGTTCCGTACTTAAGGATCAAACTGGTCATTGGCTTCCTTTCAGGTTCTCGCGTTTGARGTGGGCCGGAAGTATGGCATTCGGGTGAACACCATTTCAGCAGGTATGGTAACGTAGAGAAGTTTATTATTGGTATCCTGATACTGCTCATAATCTGTTTCTCACGATGTGGTGGTCTTTTATCACTTCCTGGTGACATACTGTATGAAGAGACTTATGGATGCTTAGCAACTGCGTTGCGCCAGGTTGTTGGAGTCAGTTGCATGTATTAGAAGCTATTAAATGGGTTTGAAGTTGTGGCATCCAAAAGCAGGTGAAGGGTATGTTTTCAGCAGTTTCTGGAGCATATTGACAGTTGCATATGTTATGCAGGTCCTTTGAGAAGCAGAGCAGCCAAGGCTATCGGGTTTATCGACGACATGATTAACTACTCTACCGCCAATGCGCCTTTGCAAAAAGAGCTAGAAGCAGGTAAATTGTACACGCCTTCCATGCTACTGTGTTCTTTTATACGTCATTAGAGTGATGGAAGCTTGTGCATGACATTGTCTCGTCTATTTCTTCAGGTGTGCACTGTTTTGGAATCTGTTCCTTCAGTCTAATTCTTTTTTTCCGATTATGGTGTGTGTGTGTGTAGATGATGTTGGAAATACAGCTGCATTCTTGTCATCACCACTAGCTAGTTCTGTAACAGGATCTTTGATCTATGTTGACAACGGACTACATGCGATGGGCTTGGCAGTAGACAGTCCAACGGTTTCTAAGGCAACTGCACCAACTCCTGAGAAAGCGAATGTTGCTGCTTGAATTCCAAATTTTGTGGCCTAAGACTGACAGATTTTCTCAAACTGCTGATTGATTTGTTTTTGTACTGATTGAGTTTTTTTTTTATCATTGTAGGAAGCTGAGTTTTTTTTTTTAAATTTCTGATTAATATTTCATTTTGGGGGGGTCTGACTACGCAGTTTTGAGCAATAAGTCGTTCTCTTGTGCGGACCCCTTATAGAGGTAGTATACATTTCTGTTCGAACCCTTTTTGAAGCTCAATTTGGAAATAGTGGTTTTGTGGGAGTCCATCTCTGGTACGTCTCCCCACAGTGTCGATGTTGCTTACAAACACGCAGACGCTAACAGGATCATTAATATTTATCCCGTACGTGCCTTCAGTGGTTGGAGGCAAAATATTGACCTTGAGTTTTATCGATGGTTATAAGTGTTAAGAATTTCCAAGGAACCTTTACTCACAAGGTTATAATTCAGTTTGTTTGTTTTGATGTTATGTAGCCAGCTTCGTGGTTTGAAGGATAAATAATGGCAAAGTTGCTACATTGTGGCTTAATATTTATGATGTGCCCTGCCTTTGCATGCTTTGTCGAGGCGTATACGGTGGAAGCACCCAAACCGTTATAAGCAATTCAGCATAGTTGGAAGCACCTATTCCTGAACATAATACTCCCTCTATTCCATAATGATCTTCTTGTTGCACTTGTAACATTGAAAATTTGTGAGATTTGACTTTCAATTGCTATTTAGGATGAACTAAACAACTTGGAGGGCTAGTTCCCTATCCATCCATGAAATCATCAATCAAAAGACAAATGCAATGATTGAAGGGGTCAATCAACATTGTTTGTTCTTATGTTTTGCATCTCATTGAATATCGCCTAATTGAAGGAGATGAAGCTTTGGAAGGCAAACCAGAGGTCCACACATGGTTTTTGATTCATATTAAATGCCAATAAAACGATGACCTCAAACTCAAAAATTAAATGTCTACTAGTGCTTTTTGAAAATGCCCCCAAAATTTCACTTTTCAGTGATCCAAAATTGCACATTAAAAAAGGCTTCCAAACTCAAAGTTTCTAGGATGTTGATAGTGCACCAAACTCTATTTCCATCTCAAAATTTTTAGCCTTAATCTGGAACATTTTGTCTAACAGGAAGATCATTTTGGAACGGAGGTAGTGTTTTTGTAGTATTAGCAATTGAAAATCATGAATATTAAAAAAAATAGATTTTTTGGATGTGACATGTCATTTTTATGAATTTTCAAAGTGCATGTCAATTCTCTAGACCACTGAAATTGTCACATAGATGGACCCAAATTTGAAATCTACAAAAATCAGTAGTCTGCAAATTAAAGTTAAGTATGTGTCCTTCAAATGTGTCAATGAATCATAGTTAAGCATTTGGACACCTTAATCAAAGTCTAGGAACATATTTAATGCCGGTCTAAGGTACATGAATGGAAATAGAGATGCTAATGGATGTTTCTACCTTAGAGTTTGTCTTTTAGCTTCCTTTGAGAGGGGTTTATTTCAAGAGTTTATGGTTTCAACCCTAGATTTGAATATTCTTCTACCTATTTTAAGTGGGTTTATTATACACTTCCAATGATAATGCGCCCATGTTCAAATTCCTCCTTGCAATTGATTTTCAATTTGTGTCCAAAAAATAAATAAATAAACTCAAAAATCTAATTCCTTATCTATCAAAAATTAATATATTGTTACTTTGTTTTGGTGTCTAGATAGTCAATGTTCTAACTTGAAGAGGTGCATTCCTCACATGTCTTTGGAGTGTGTCATTTCCTACCTTCTAATATAAAGGCAAGGTCAAGAATAAAACATAAGGATAAATGTCTAAATTACTTATGAGACCACCTATATACAAATGCTCGTCTATGATATAATTACGAACTTAATAGAGATTCCATAGATAAATTAATTCATTAATGAAATGAAGCCATTAGTTTGGAATTTTTTTGAGCTTTTAAAGATCAAATTTTTTTTTACTTAATAGCAATTTCCAGTTATTTGATGTAATGTTAATCTTAAAGTATCTGTTGTACCTTAAAGTGTGTAAAAGACTCCCACTTTATCGTTATTCTAAATTGATTTGATTGAGCTCACTTGAAGAAAGTGGATAGGACAAAAAAGGTGCGTGGTAAGAACCATGGTTTAGGAGGTTAGGTGGCAAGTTGGTTGTACAACTTTTGTATACTATCTTTTTAGTAGTGCCAAGCTACAAATCATCCATGCTGCTTGATGAATCCAATGGGGCTCAAATCTGGACGAATACAACATTAGAAACTTAATTAATCAACCAAGTCCACAACTTGGTAATTGATTTTGCTTTTACAAGATTTCCGTCTTTGTTCATCAGTTGTGGAGGTCTAATTTTCTATTTTATTTATTTTTGAGGTAGTTCCATGTTTTAATTAGCTTTTCATTAGTTGTTGAAACTAAAGATGAAGCTTGTTTTACCTTTCTTTTGGACTTTAAAAGAATGTAAGTATACTTAGGAGATATAGATAAAATTATGCACTACTAGAAAATTCAGATTTTATGTTGATTTGGTCACGTTGATCCAGTCACTTTTGGACAAAAATATGTTGAAAAGAACAAATTTCTGTTAAAAAGTGACCGGATCAACGCGACCAAATCAATAGAAAATCTGAATTTTCTATTAGTGATGGAAGAGAAGGAATGACCAATGGATGAAAATCATGAAATCCAATACATATAGCATGCTATAAGGCTCAAGTCGAGTTGTTTAGGTGGCTAAAGTAGAGGACAAGAAATAGCCTTGTTCTTCCTTCATGACAAAGTTTCTTTTTTGGTTCATTGTGTGTTTGAAGAGTCATGGAGAGTTGTGTATTACAGATTTTGGAATGAAAATTTGGGAGAATGTTTATTTTTTCTTTTAGTAATTCCAAAAAAATATGACTCACTCTATTTGGAGTTTGTATATGTGAAAGTCATGCTTAATGGAATGAAAGAAGATCATTTACCACAGAGTTTGAGGGCTGAATTTTTAAACATCCATAATAGTTTACTTAAAAAGTATCCAATTATGAAATTTGTTTTGATTCTATATATTGAATTGTTAACTTTTCAAAAACAATTATAGAAAAAGAAGAGGTGTTGTGCTACCACTGAATATTGCAAATGAGACTTCAATCAGCTATAAAAGTTGGGAAGTAAGAGATTTCAACTTGAAATATATGGTGGCTTTTGATTTATGATTTCAAAGCAGTTATGGCACTCATTTGAATGTTGAATACACTTTTGAAGGCTTTTACATGGTTTTTGCACGATCCATACATCTTCTATATGGAATGTGATATCATATTTGATTTACATATCTTCTATAGAAGAATATAATATTATATATTATTTGTACAATTTTTATAAGAATATAAAATATTATATATTACATATGTGGCTTTTTATATGAGTATATAATATTATAGACAATTCATAGGTCTTTTATATAAGTATATTATATTTGACTTACATGACTTCTATATTCGGCATGTAAGTGAGGCAATCCATTTCTGAACACACACACCCATTTCCAATCTATAGACTGTTGTTTTTCCATGAAATTATGCCGCAGTCTCTATAGGGTAGGCATCCTCAAAGCGCCACAAATTGGTACTATGCCTAGTTGCTTTTATAAGGTTGGTCAAATTTTCATATTGTCTTGTTGGCAAGTGAAAGGAAGTTCCAATGCACCAAAGAAGGCAACATTTGGATACAATATGCAAAAATTATGAAGGGTTAAAATTTGATTCTAAAAGTGTTTCTTCCACATAAGTACGTAACTAAATTTGAAGATGTACAGAGTGTGAAGATGGCGCTTTTAGTTTAGTGGAGCTTTTAGGTTACCTACCTTAGTAGTTGTGGTTCATTATGCTTGGTTGCAAGGCTCTCAATATTGCAATCACTCCTTGATTGATTTTGCAATTAGCCTATAATCATAAATAGAAAGGTCTATATCACCAGTATAGGTTGACGAGAATCTTCCACTAAAAAATTACAGTAATTTTGTTTATGTAATAAAATTTTGGAAAAATATGCAATCCTTCCAATATTGTTGTACAGGGGAAAATTTCCACATTCAATAAACGTGCGCTCCAAATATGCATAATTGCTTACTTGATCAGAAATGGGTTGCCTCCCTTATAGGTATGAATATGACTTACATAGTACTTTATGTGCGTTCGAAATATCTGCGTTCACACCGCGACAGGGCCATTTGAACCACGCTCTTCGTCTTCTGCTTCGTCAGCTGCTGCCCCGGGGACATCACACCAAACCTCGTCCTCTCCGCTCTCCGTTGCTGCAAATCAGTCGCACTACCGAGTGTGTCTGAATTCCATTGTGCACAATTGTTGACAATGGCAGGCTTTGAACATCTTCGAGAGCAGTCTGAGGAGGGGCAAATTCGATGAGTCCCGGAAGTGAGTGCACGCGTTAGGATCACTTGAATAGTCTTGTATTTTCGGGTCGATTGGCATTGAAATTGTGCGGGATGAATATTTGATCGATTCATGTAACCCCGCAGAGCATTGSTTTCATTGTGTGATCATGCTGACTTTTCTTGATTGTGCAGGTTGCCGAACGGAGGACTCCTGAAGATCACGAAAGTGTATCCGTTGGATGCTGTTTTTGACACTCCGGAAGATGTGCCTGAGGATGTAAGTGGACCTCTGAGCTTGTGTCGAATTTTTTGTAGTATTTTTGTTACTAACGATTGCTTTGCTTTTGGTGATTGTAAATTTGTGAATTTTGGTAGTTGAATCTTGTTTCCGTTGCAGTCGAATTTCTAGGTTTTGTGAAGAGCGATTCTTGTTTATACAATTGCTCATCCCCTCTATAGCATGCCTCGCTCTATTGCAGAGCACAAGTTTCAACACAGAGGGTGCGAGCCTGACGTGCCGATGTCGGTATTACTGTAACCACTGTGGCAGTAGGTTCATCTTTTAATTGAGCTTCACTCATGAGCTTGTGGGATTGATTTGTGCAGATCAAGAACAACAAGAGATACGCTGGGTCATCCGCATGGACCGTGCAGGTATGAATTCTGTTCTGTTTTTGCCTTCGATCTTTATGGTTCCAATAATACGTAGAACTGATAATACGTAGCCATTCCCCTTGTGTGTCTATCTTCATAGGCGTTCCTTATTCACATTCTTCAATATCTAGGGAAGTTTTTGCAGTCCCTGTGATTGTGYGACAAACCTACAAATTTATTCCATGAAGTCACTTGTACACTGGTAGTGATGCTATGTTTCACTCGGTGTTGCGCAGGAATGCGCCGATGCTGTGAAGGCCGACTTTGGCAGCATCGACATCCTGGTGCACTCACTTGCCAATGGACCTGAAGTAAGGATTTGAACCACCTATTAAATGCTGGAATAATGGTTGTGATTTTGTTCCTCTTCAAGGTTCTYGACTTTATTTATTTCTGTAGAGCTATTTCGTGTTTCAACAGAATATGGGAACATGGGCTGTTGTTGGGCTAAATTTGTAGTGTACCACTGTCTCCAGGTAACTAAGCCGCTTATGGAGACGACTCGGAAGGGTTACTTGGCAGCANATGGGCTGTTGTTGGGCTAAATTTGTAGTGTACCACTGTCTCCAGGTAACTAAGCCGCTTATGGAGACGACTCGGAAGGGTTACTTGGCAGCAGTCTCAGCTTCTACATACTCCTACGTCTCGCTTTTGAAGTACTTTGCTCCTCTGATGAACCCAGGTACGAATTGAATGCGGAAGCCATTCGTTCGATACCGTGGAGTGAAACCGTTGGCATATATATCCCCTTAATTTTTGGCTACTTAGGACTTTTTGTTTTCAGGTATAACTTTGGTTTTGTATGGCATTCATTTTGAAGTATTGTCTGCGGTATTGATGGAGTATTTCCTTCTAATTTCCTTCTTGTGAAGCAGTAATTGCTGCTGAGGAATCGATTATGCTATTCTGGATATGAAGTAATCCGTAGAGAAGATTTAGCGCTAGATTTCTTGCTGATTTCTAACTTGTGACCTAGGACTTATTGTAATTCATTTGACTCCGATGGTATTGGATGGCTGCAGGTGGTTCTTCTCTTTCCCTCACTTACTTGGCATCTGAGAAGATCATCCCTGGGTAAGACTCGGAGAGTCTTGTGAGATGCATGAACTTGTACTTCCATAATATGATGATGATTCGCATTGGCATGCTTCTGATTCGTATGTTGGTTAGTTACTATGGGTTATTTAATTCAAAGAGGATGTGTCCCAAAATGATTACGAATGTCCTTCTGGCAGATCTGGAGCTGCTTCTTTCCTTGCTTGATGTTTTTTCGTTAGGGTATGCATTTGCTTCGTGCGATTGAACAATCGTTTGTCTGAGCACATCATTGTCTTGGGAGCCATCTTTGTGGACCATGTATGGCCTTTCCTGTACCTCATGCGGATAAAATGATTGACTAATGAGGTTTTCTGCTTACGACAGATATGGGGGTGGGATGAGCTCTGCCAAAGCTGCACTGGAGAGTGATACACGTGTAAGCCCCTGATCTGGAGAAGATATTTATACGAGATTTTTTTTTTAGGAATCCCTCTGAGGGTTGCTGAGAGCTCATGGCAAGATAGTGAGAGTTCATTTTTTGTCTTGTCTTTCCTTCAAAATGTTCGTTTTGATAGTCTTGTTCTTGTGCTGTGTGTTCTTGTTAAGCTCCTAGTAGGAGAACATTACTTTAGAAGGAAAACTTAGTACGCTGAGATCATTTTTTTGCTTTGGCTCGCTTCAGGTTCTGGCATTTGAGGTGGGCCGGAAGTACGGCATTCGGGTGAACACCATTTCAGCAGGTAGGGAATTTCGGAGACTCTTACCGAGATTGCGCCTGTTAATTGGTTTCATTCTTTCCTTAGTTCCGATGGGCGTTTTATGAGTTTTACTTGTCCTGTAGGATGTTTGCCTCTTTTGTTTACGGTGGTTTTTTGGTTGCCCCGCAGGTGTGCTCATATAACGTAGGTGTTTGGGTTTTGAGTACTGCAACCAAAACTTAGCGTAACTCTGTGTCCGACGTTTTCTGGATCATTGACTTTTGCGACATTGTTGTGCAGGTCCTTTGAGAAGCAGAGCAGCTAAGGCTATCGGGTTTATCGACGACATGATTAACTACTCCACTGCCAATGCTCCTTTGCAAAAGGAGCTAGTAGCTGGTGAGACTTTACACCATGCCGTCTGCACTACCTCATTCTTGTGCATAGTATGATACCTGTATGATAGAAATTTGCAATGTTGTGGACTTGTTGTAATTTGGCCTTGTGAGTGTTTGCTGTACTTCTAATACTTTTGTTTTGCTTCAAGTTTTATTGTGATTGCATTGTTGTACGTGTGCAGATGATGTTGGACACACAGCTGCATTCTTAGCATCACCACTGGCTAGCGCTATAACAGGGACATTGATCTATGTTGACAATGGGCTACATGCGATGGGGTTGGCGGTGGACAGCCCGACGGTTTCCAATGTAGCGGCCCCAGCTCCCGAGAAGACTAATCTTGCGGCTTGAATTTCAGTGCTGTGGCCTACTGTAGGGAAGGTGAATGAAATGGTTTTGTTTCTCGAGTTTCAAGCAGTTACAAACTGCATCTGGGAGGTATGTAGTTTGTACGAATTGAGGTGCTATGGATCATTTGTAGGAATAGGTGATGAATTGATGATAGGTAGCCGGATGACCGCTTTCCTTTTTTCTTTGACATGTTTGAAACGCGGCTTTTGAGCAAACCGGGCATACAATTGCTGCCTGCAGAAGAATCTCAATGTTGCTTTCAAGGCAGTCAAATATTGAACAGCAGCGTTAAGGCTGAAGTAAGCGTTCAGATTGGGAGATTATGTTGTACACTACAGTATGTGTTGTGAGTTTTGGACACAGGTTTGGTAATCGTAAGAAATTTTAAGCTGAATCTACTTTCATCAGATGCGCTCTTGTGGTTTGAATAGAGAGAAGAAACTCCAATCCTTTACAGTAGAACCTGCCTTACTCACTCAGTCTGACATTGGTTTATTGGTTTACAGAGGTTTATTGGCTAAGAGAGGGTCAGATTTAGTCACAACCTTTGTAATGTGGTCCAGTCCGGGCCGGTCTGACATATTGGCTTACAGAGGTTTTATTGGCGTATAGAGGAGCGACTTAGAGAGGTTCTATTGTATTAGGATTGCCGTAAATTAAGAGCGTGTTCATATTGGCTCCCACACATGGCTACAAGTGGCTACAAGTGACTGACATCAGTGCTGTAGTGGTTTGTAATGATAATGTGATCCCAACTAAGAATTCAAATTTTCCAAGTTTTATCATTTGCAGTAAACAATGTATTATGTGTTACATAAAGAGAGGTTATAAAATATAAGTCTTTCCATGACCAAATGGGGTTTTGCAGTTTTAGGTAGGCTTTTGTGAATACAATTCTTGAAAATATTTTCTGAAACTTTAATGTAAAGTGGTGATTTCTTTTAGCTTTCCAATGAACCATTCTGCAAAAGAAGCAAGTTTGTGATTAGAGATTCAACAACGCTAGTGTGTGAGCAAGTTTGCGGTTAGAGATACAACAACGCCAGTGTGTGAGCTTAGAAATGCAAGTCTATGAGCCTTGAGCTTCAGTTTGGTGAGCCTAGAGCGACTTGGACTTCCCCCAAATGGAACTTTAGAGATTATCCTAAAACATTTGAGAATAGGTGGTAATGTTTAGGAGGACATTCTTTTATTAGAAAAAATTGTTACCTATGGCTGTGAAAATATAGGTACATAGATAATAATATAACCATAATTAGAAGATAATTTGATTTTACCAAATTTGATCATCTTGAGCAAAATCTTCAAGTGAATTGTTCAAACAATCCAAATATTATTTCACTGGATACACTATTTCAAAAATTCCATTTGGAGTTTAAGGACTTCGCATTCTTGAATAATTGCAAAATTATATTCAGTCTAATTTATCCTTATTCATTCAAACTTTGCTTTATAAATGCCCAAACTTCATCCTACCCTTTCATAACTTGTAAAGGATCAAACAATATTTTTGGTAGCATAGAAATTTTGGGCAATTCAATGCAAACAAAATTTTCATTTTTTTCCTTTGAAATTTTCACAAAACATGTATGCAAAGAGTAGCTTTAAGGTGCAACAATTTTCATAACTTTTGACTACATGGTTAAAAAGTTATTGTATAATATTGTACTTTTCTTTCTCAAAAGGGCAGCTTCATTAGCTAAAAAAATTATTTTTTCAAAAATTAAAATTAGTTTTCAATATTTATATATACTTGGGAAGCTTTGAATCATTCCATTTTGATTAATGAGATGAAAGTTATGAGGAGTTTTTGTTTGCGGGAAATTATGAAATTTCTACTCTAGAATAAACTTTGAAGTCCTTTGTTTAATTCAATTTTCAATATTTTTTGGAAAAATAAAATTTTAGGATGTAAATTTTTTATCACAAAGTTGCAACCATTGGTATTGACGTTTTTTAATTCCATAACTAAATTTTTAACAAGTTAGTGTTTTGAATCATTTTCTACTTCTTCCTACTTACTAAGGAGTATTTTTTTTGACACATGAAAATGAAATTATTTTTTGGAAATTTTTATATGTATTTCCAAATTATTCTTTCAACATACAAATTGTAAGTTGGAAATACATATAAAAAATTTGCAAGTTATATGGTCTACATATTTTTGGGTAGAAAGTTTGAAAGATGAAATCTAACCATTTGGAAAGAATTGAAAATAGATATTTTCAAAATCCAAGCATCATAAACTTGCAATAGATAAGTTTTTTATTATAGAATTTTTGGAGGGTGTATATTAGCAAGTTAAATGAAGGATTCTATGGTTGAATTTGTTAAAATATAAATATAAGTGAAGATTTTAGCTTTGCTTTGGATATTAATAGTTTGAAGCAATTTTGGGCCTCTTAACATGAAATAACTTTAGGAATTAATTCCTTATCATTTTCTAAGTGTTATATAATTTTGAAAACCACTTTTTGTGAGCTGTATGACTTTGAATTCATATATAAGGTATACCACTTTTTTTCTAATAATGTTAAGTGTTTTAACACATGTCCAATTGAGCAATGGTAGGGGGGATAATTTTTCCCAATCAAGGAATAGAAATAATGAAGATTGGAACATGTGCTAATTTTTCATCAAGTTTGGAATTTGTAGAAATTAACGAAGCGTGGATAACAATCCAACTTGTTCTTGATATGTAGACAAACCTCGTTTCAGAAAGCACAAAACTAAAAATGGTCTTAGCAACTTTATTTGGTGTCAATGCGTTATTTGTCACACAATACTGAAGTTGCTAAATCACATCATATTCTCTCCATTCATAGATATAGGTCACCCTATGTTGATTTTGTAAATGGGGCCTTGTATTGGAAACACGCTATATGCCTTAGGTTATTGTTGCAAACTCCTAAGTCTTTTATAGTCTAAGTTGTATCAACTATCCATGGTATGAGTTTAAGTTAAAGGATTTTATTCTAGAATTTAGAATCTCAAACTCTTACAGTTGGTCATGCCGATTCCAAATGGTATGGCACGTGCTAATTAATTAATACTTCCTACCATGAATTAGAGACTCCAAAAGTTTTGGATGAATTTTAGTCATTGAAACTTCATCCATGGATATCTTTTAGTTTTTAGTCTTTCAAATTTTTTTATTGGATGTGGCGTCTCACAATTAATTCTACTTGAAGGATGACGTTCTTCCTAATTTCATTTCGAGTTGTGGATTTCCAACCAAAAATTGCTTGATTAATGTTCAAACTTCATCCTACTGTATCTTCATCAAATTTTGATTGTTTTTCAAGTGTTGTATGTTTTTTTAAACCCTATTCAAAGTCTTTATGTTATTGTCTATTTGAAATTTGAACTTGAATTCACTTTAGAGTGTGGAATCTATGCCTAAACCTCTAATTAAGTACTTTTCTGTTTTTCAAACATAAATTGTCTAAGTTTTTAGATTCTTTACTTACAAATTTGACTTTCTAATTCCTTTTAGTAGATTTAAGACAAATCACGTGACTATCTTTTTCAAAATTTGTGAGAAATATTTGTGATAAATAAAATAGCAAAGTTGGATTTTTTTTTAATGCAGTTACCTCAATTACACTAAACATCACTTTTCTGATTTTTGTCACTTTCACCATGAGTACTTCGCCTTCCTGAAATTCCATAAGGTGTTGTTGTTTTAATCTCTTTCACTTATGACCTAAACACTATGTTTTTTATAGTACGATTTGATAAATCCAATTATGTATTTTCTTCTATTCTATTTTCTTTTGGATTTTTTCTATTTCAAAGAATTTGACATTTGATTTTTGATTCAAAATACTATCAACTTGACAGAAAACAAGAGCATGTGGAATTCTTAATATCTAATTGACTTAACCCCTAGTAACCCAAGCAACCATTTTTTGGTGGTTGCCAAGGTTGTTGCCCTTCTTTTAGAATTTTTCATTTTCATAATTGAGTTTTTTTTTAAATAAAAAATATTTTTTGAAAACGAAGTGTATTATAAATCCAATGGTGGTAGTTTCATGAAATTTTAAGTTAAACTCCACCTTGTAGAATTTTTTTAAGTTGAGAGGTGTAGAGTATTCATAACTCATTTTTGGAGGTTTGGTTTGGTATGGATTGAAAAAGTCAGCCAGCAATTGCAATTATTGCCTACCTCCAAAAAGGTCAAATTGACCTTGAAAAGGGAGGGTCCACCGGTCCACGGAGCTCAAGGAGAAGATAAGTGTCCTATTTTTGTTCATCTAACAAACACTACTTTTGTTTCAATGACCACCATGTATTGCAAGCTCCACCATGAATTGAAAAATGTTCTAAATGTTGTGAAATTTTAGCTAAGCATTTACAACCCTCTTGTCTTTCATTGAGCACAAAAAGATCATCATTGCAAAATATTCTCACTAAGATATTCTCCTTCAAAGTGTGTTTCTTGTCTTTCCATTGACTCAAATAAAACTTCAAACTTATACATCTACTAAATTGTGAGGTCAAATAATTTGAATGTTTTGGTAGTCCTCATTGTTAATGTGAACTTCAAGATTGTATAGTTAAAGTATATTCAATCTCAAGTAAAAAGGGGAAAAATAATTGCTCAAGTTCATGGCCCTTTTGGCCGATTTTCACTCCCATCAGGTCATTAGGGGGTTAAGGGTCCTAAATGGTAAAATGGGTGGACTCTAGAACTTGGAAAATCATTTTATTTGTTAAATTATGGAAAATCTCTCTACATGAATATCCCCTAAATGGTTTTGACTATGTTTTCATCCCAAACACTCAAAAAATGCCATTTCTAATACAAGCACCAAATTTTAGAAAAAAAAAATTTGACACATGGAACTATAGGATCTTCTAGTATGTTGGTTCAAAGAGATGTGAAAAAAAAATTTAGAATTTCCCACGATGTAGATTGCAAGATATAAGCGTTTGAATTGACAAAAATCATTTTTTTGGACCTGCACTTCAAAAGGCCACATTTGTATAGAAAAATGTCCAAAATGATTGTAACTCTTTGGTTCTTTAGGTCAAGATGGCAATACTCTTGAAAATTTTCAAATCATTTGGAATTGTACAACATATCCAAAAGAAGTAGTAAGTAGAAAGAAGTAGAAAATATTCAAAATACTAAAGTGTAAACTATTTATTTATAGATTGAAAAATGTCAATCCCAATGGTTAAAATGTTGTAATAAACAATTTACACCTATTTTTTTAATTTTTTTTCCAAAAATATTAAAAAATTGAATTAAGCAATGGATTTCAATTTTTTTTTTGTAGAGTAGAGATTTTATAACTATCCACAAACTACCCCAAACTAAAACTCCTCATAACTTTTGACTCGATGATAAAAAAATAGAATGATTGAGAGCTTTCCACTTAGTTATAACTCTTAAGAAACAATTTCAAATTTTTATTTTTAGAGAAAGCAAATTTTAAAGAAGTTTTTTTATTTGTTGCCCGCCGAGCAATGAAAACTATGTATCATACAATAACTTTTTAACTATGCAGTCAAAAGTTATGAAAATCGTTGGGCACTAAAGTTACTCCTTGGGAAAATTTTGTGTAAAAATTTCAAAGAAAAAAAATGAAAATGCCATTCATAGTGAGCTGCCCAAAATCACTATGTTGCCAAAAAAAAACGTAATTTAAGCATTTAGAGGATATACTACTCCCTTACAGATATAAATCCCACTCAAACTTTGGCTTCATATTAATCCATACTTCATTACAAGAAATCTGAACCCTGCAAAAGGCCACAAGTTTTTTTTTTAGCGGTGTAATTAGAGAATTTTTTTTAATTACTTTTTTGGTTTGTTTTCTCACAAATTGACATGGCACTATTGGTGCCACAGCATATTTTGATTTTAAAATCAAATTTTAAATTCTTTTTTTTTAAATTAAAAAAAATAAACTTTTGTAACAAAAAATAATTTTTTATTTTTTTTGAATTTGCACCAACCCCCAACCCCAACCCCCGTGGCAGAATTCTATACGTAATGTGTTTGTGACATCGGCCTTGAGTTTGCAATTTCACTAATGGGAATATTACTGAAACATTGRGGTTACGTTGGATCCCAAATTGAACATGGGATTGCTAAATAATCTTTTGAGGATTTGGACGGAAATGTAGTTGTCAAGGTGGCTGACATGAAACCAAACATGGAGCTTTGGAATTGTCTTCCAAAAARGACWCAAAAGAGAGTTTTGGGGAGTATGKATTTTTTACATTAACAACTTATTCTTTGGAGAGGTATGGATTTTKTACGTTAAATAATAATTTATTCAAAGCTTTGTTGTCTTGAGGGGTTCAAAGATGAAGACTATTATAAACCAAGGGGGAAGGACTTAAAAGGACACAAAATGATATTGACAATTTTAAAGCCTCATTTTTTGATGACAAGAACTAGCACAACATAAGGGGGAAAACATAAATTAAAAAAATTGGTACGAACAAGTGTAAGCTTGTCTTTGATAGTTTTGGATAACCAAAAAGGTCACCAGATGGAAGGAAAATCCTTGATTGACACCAACTTCCGAAAACAACTTTGAAAAATTCACCTTAGGGTGGTGAGCCGCTATGTTGGAATTTCACACTAGGGAGATTAGAACAAGACTGTAACATTCGAAAAGCACAAAAGAAATTTGATTATGAGTTAGAAAATCATGAAAGTTAAAAAACAACCGCAAAACGTTCTTACTAAGAATTGCTAAGCTAAGTAAGGACGTCGTGTTCACCAAACTAAACACTGCATTAATTGAAGCMTTCAAAAGTCTTCAACAATGTTGAAACATGTACAAACACTTGCCTAAAGACTAAAGTCTTAGAGTCAAATTGACTATAATGGAAAAACACYAGCAAAGTGTTAAAATGAAAATGGGGTACTTGGAAAGAGAGGAGAGAGTCCAATTTATTTCTAAAGGCTTCATGGTTGTCTTCCAACACTTTTGAATTTCAATGCTAATCTACCCAAAAGCCAAATAAAAGTCAAATCTACAATGGTTGACTATTTGAATTTTTGGAGAAAAGTTCCAAACCAAAAATCAAATGTGCCATTGGCTTCAGAAATTTCAAATACACTTGCCGGGGACCCTTTTTCTCCAATCATTTGGACTTGCAAAGTTGGTGGAAGTTCCAAATCACAAATTGTAAAATCTTAGAATGAAGAGTTTGTTTGTTTTCCAAGGATTTTGACTTCCTTGGGTTGCCTAAAAGGGTTGTTGGAGTAGGAAAAGACCTTAAGGTAGACTGCTCTTAAAGCGCCCGTGCTCTAAAAGCGATCATGACGCAGAGGTACATCTTGCTTTAATGTACCAGCAGTGTACATTTCAGGAGGTGGTCGCTTTTAGTGACTACTGCATTACAACTTCAAAAATTTGTAACCAATTCATGGAAGGTCCAAAAAATATGAAACAACTTGGGTTAGATGTCAATTCCTTTTTCCTTCCTACGAAAATTTACTGAAAATTGTTTCAAGGAGTCAAGCTTCCTTGAAAACGCAATCAGCCCTTAAATGGTCACTTTAAGAGCAGTCTACCTTATCTCAACATCATTTGGATGTGGAATGTTTTTAAAAGGTTGGTCAATGACTTGTTTTATTAAAATTAGCTTGTGATTAGCTTGTGATTGCTGGAGTTGTCCATTTGAGTCATTATGGCAATTGGAACCTCATGAAACATGTCTAAGCACATTATTACAGTGTTTTTTTTTTCATTTTCCATGAAGTGGCAAAGTGGCGATATTAAATGTTACGGTGGTGCTCCAAGTTTCAACATTCATCCACGTACTGGATAGAAAATGTGATACTACGTATCTATAATTCTATTTTCATTCACAATGTGGCGATTTCATCCGAGATTTTTTTTGAACTTGAAGTTTTTTGGCGATTTCATACAAAGTTTTACTAAAACTTTCCTATAGGCTTGGTGCTAGGTCAAAAATTTTGGTGCAATTTTGCACCAAATCGCTGGAAAAAAAACACTGCATTATTATCACTCAACACTTCTATCTTATTCCTCTTTAATTATTATTTAGATCATGAGTCCATCMAATCATTCTTTTAACAATTACCTAAAAAAAATTTATTGCCTATTATTGGTACAAAAAAGAAGAAGTGCAATCACCTTTAGTGTAGCRTAGAGTTCAACTTCAAAGCATTAAAAAAGTGACAGCTAAACTTTCTATTTTTTTTCAATAGACGGCCCAAAAGGCACAAAATTTTAGCTTTTATTTTGRAAAGAATGCCCTCATTGCTAGAAATACTACACCATATCTTGGAGGTAGAAAAAGATTTCACTTTTTGAAAAAGAAAATCATATTTTCATGTTACCAAAAATCTCAATAGTTGGATCTTGTTCAACTTTACTCAAGCAAGGGTTTCAATTTTCAAAGAAATGACGACATAAGACAAAGCAACTCAAGCTTGTAGAAAGTATAGAACCTCTCATATTGCAACCTCTCATAGTGTAAACCTTACGGTAAGAAAGTTTGTAGATAGTAAGGTAGGAGGTCCATAAATGGAGCATCTAAGGGTTGAAACTAAATTTTGGGGAGGTGAAACATCTTAAAATGTTTTTCAGTAAATTTTCCTTACAAGACAAGTAGAATTGATATCTAACCCAAGTCGTTTCATATTTTTTGGAGCTTTGTGTAATTAGTTACAAAATTTTGAAGCTAAAATGGCATATGGCTCTAAAATGGAGCACCTCCTACAATGTACAATGTTTGTGCTTTGCTTAAGGCTATGAAAAAACAGCATGTACAACTAGTGTACATTTAAGCACGTGCTCCATTTTAGAGCCTGAGCACTTTTACAAATTACAACCTCTACTTGAGATGGCCCAAGGTGTGCACGTGCGCATGATGCAAGATGAAAAGACACATGGCCCTATGGCCTCTCTAAATAGAAACAAGTGGTCCTATTGCCTCTCTAAATGCAATAAACCTCCCTTAATTAGTGCACAGTCCCAACACCTGGCATACCAAGAGGTTGAACATGTACCATTCCTTTCTTCATCCACCACATGATTGGCATTTGTACGTAAATGATGTCGGTTGCGTTGCCATTTTATGAGGTTATGAGTTCAAGATTTTGGACAAGATTGGATTTCTATGCCAATTGTGATGCAGATTTCCAAGATTGTTGTGTTGCAAACCAGAAAAAAAGTGAATTTAACCCCCTGGTTGCCATATGTCCTCGTTTTGGTGTGGGATTCTCAACAAATGAATTCTTAATTCACACCAGCTTCAAAAAGAGGGCCAAGTACATCAAGTTCTCAAMGTACAAGTTTTTTCTTAAGTTTTTTTTTTACCAAACCAAACCATACTCACATGGTCCTTTGCATTTAAAATCAATGAATYATCTTCCTGCAAGTGGGTGCTGTTCAGAAATAGGCCCTCCAAGGCTACTCCCCTTTGGCCTTTGTACAAATCTCAGACTGATGAAATTCAGAGTTGGTAAGACTGATAYTCCTTCCTTACCATGACACCCAGATCATGTCAGCCCTTCCTAGATTATGCCCAGTGAATCTAATAATAGAAAGTTTTGTACAGTACTGAACTGACATCCGAAGGAAGCAGTTTTGGAACTTGACCGCCTGTGGCTTTGTCGGTGACCCTTTTGAAAAAACAACTGATAAATTCTGTGACTTTGTTGAATAACATTACCATGGAAACACCCAAAACCGTCAATATAAGCAATTCAGCATAGTTGGAGGCACCTTTTTTGTAATCCCTAAATGCCCGAAGGCTGTTTTCAGCTACTAGAAATTTGCTCCAAGTTGAACGAAAAAAACAACATTTTGATAAATTGTTTCCATTTTTTAAGATTGGAATCGTACAAATTTAAATTAGAGATGGTAGGGATTACATTGGAAAAGAAAACACTACAAATATTACTTATGAGTTGAAAGATTATAATGTTTAACCAAGAGGGTGTCAAAACTACAAAAGAAAATTCAATCCACTTTTCACATGGTGAATCTAAAAAGTTTGTCAATCAATATATATGAGGTTACAAGGCCCAACATGTACAACCTCAATCAATTTATAGCTTTTCAAAATCTACTCTACATTTTTTTTAAATGAGTTTCTTTTGCAATTTTGTCTCCAAGGTCTAATGTATTTGAGGCTCATTTCTAAGAGCCTTCAACACTAGGAAAAGTCAAGATTACATAGGGTACCCTTGCACAAAATCTTGAGTAGAAAAATCATAGTCATTGGATTTTTGATGCTAAAGCTAAATCTTAATAGGCATCGACCGAAAATACAAACTACTAAAAATAGAAACTTGGTTAGGTTTTCTTCAACTTCAAAGTTTTTTCAACACCACATCTTGGTACTTTGGGCATTTAGGGATTAAAATAATATTTTTTGTAGTTTTATCAAGTGATAATCATGATTTTTTTGGGTGTGGTATGTAATTTCTATAATTTTTCAAAATATTGACTCCCTAAACCACTGAAATTGTCACATAGGTGGATCCTAAACAGAAATTTGCAAAAATCAACAATTAGCTAATAAGATTTAAGTATGTATCTTTCAAATGAGACAACAAATCAGAGTTAAGCATTTGAAGGACACATTAAAGAAAGTTTAGGAACACATCTAGTGGTAGCCTAAGCCGTACAAAAATGGAAACAAGGATGCTTTGGGGTGTTTCTATCTTATGCACCAATGAAATAAACATGAGATAGACAAACAAGATTGTAAGAAGTACTTATACTATTTGTTGCGTTTTTTATTTTCAACCTTTTAGTATTTTTTGTACTACAAGTCACCTTTAGTACTACTGGAGGCATGGAACATGAAATCTAGACGGTCGAAGACTAAATTTTAGATGTGCTATTTTAACAATATGTGATGTTTATCATTAGATAGCAACCATGGCTGGCAATAGGTTATTTTACCATAAGAACAATCCACATTGACAAATTGAAGTCACTACAAGACTCTACCAATACTATTGAGTCTTTATGTGTATCCTAAAGTACTACTTTGAGCCACATATTGTAATTTACGCTAGTAAATGAGACTTTTACATTTCTATTCTTAAAAATTAGAAAATGCTCATGAAAATTTTATTTGAAGAGTGGCCATTGTTTTCAACTAAGAATGAAAAAGAGAGGCCAAAGCTAGAACTAAAAAACCATTTTTAATTCAACATAAACTTAACTTGAATATAACACACTTTAGACCAATACAGAATACAATAGGAACATGTTCTTGCCGAAATCCCTCTCTTGAGAAAGTGTGTTTTTATTAGAAGAGCTAGCGCAACCAAATCTGATGACATAACTCTTCATAAAAAGGTACTCCGGAGTACTAGATAGTATTAAAAAACACCAAAACTTTATGTGTGACATATATTCAAAATTCAATCTCACCTATTGGATTAGTTTTGAAAAAAAATCAAAATAATTTGTATACATTTTCTATTGTTAAAGGAAGCTTACTCTTGAATTTCATGTTCATTCAATCATCGTTACAATACTTATGGCACAAAACAACTTCCACATTGAACGTGTCACGCAAAATAGAACAAGTGTTTCTTGCAATCACCCACAAGCCTATTACCACCCTGATTTGCAATCTGAATATTTCAAGGGCACATAACTCAGAGGTATGTGCTTGTTTCATGAATCAAATTCAAGTGGAATTATAATTTTTTTGATTAAAATCGTAATTTTTGCAAATTTATTAAGTAGTTTGTCATGAAATTATAAAACCACCCATATAGTAGAGTCATGATAATCCTACAAAAAACCCACAACACTGACCTTTCCATGTTCCTAATGGCACTTAAGTATTCACTAATAAAAGATTGACACATTATTCGTCGTAACCATTAATTAATTCACTAATTTTGTGACAAAATGAGCAGATTTGGATGAATTTTATAGTAGAATTGGGGCCCAAAGTAGGATGATGGAAATAGGTAGTTGGTAGAAATAGATTGGTTTATCTTAATGTGTAAGTTCCTCTTCTTCACTACACTTCATTCTTTTTAGTGTGAATCCATACAATATATTAGATATAATTTTATTTAATGTTGCTCCCATGAAGGAATCCACACTATCTAGAGATTGTTTTTTTACTTTGAATAGTGTTACAATTACCTATATATGTGATCTTTGCCATATATGGCAAGCCAACAACCAAAGTGACAACCTTCAAAGTACAATATTATTTGACCACCACAAATCCATCAAATATATATATTTTTTGGCTTTCATGGGGCGGTTTACTCAACAAGTCCAAAAAAAATTGGTACATGCATTAGAACTAATAATACCATATTAGGAATCATCATTCCTAAGAATTAATTATTTTGGTCTAGAAGAATTGTTAGTAATGCGTGGTTATATGATAGTTGCATTCTATGATTTTCAAACAAAGTTTTAACAATTAGAATTTTCTTCATATATAATTGTAATAAAAAGATTTGTATAAAAATTATACATTTGAAAAATAAAGATACAAAGTAGAGGTACTTTTGATTTGACACTAATTTTGCATTCAAGGTGCTACGTTTTTTAAATAATTTTATTTTACTAGAATTCCACTATTCTTTGCGCTGCAAGTGACAAACGAGTGAATGTTTTAATGGTTTGTTTTGGATTATGGAGGCTTAGAGGAAGATGGCTTTCAAAACGCATTCACATGGATTTTAGAGACTGAACAATCATTGTTGCATTGAGTTTCAGTAAAATCTAAATCTTTTATTCTTCAAGCAATTTTGTGCGCCCTCATTATTGAGTGTGGTAACTAAAAAGTTTCCATGGGATGCGTAACTCAATGTTTGTGGCATACACCATCCCAAAAAGCTCACACAAAGATACGTTGGGTTGTTGCATGATGTTGCAAAGTCATAAGGTAGAGCTTTTGCATAATTTAATGGATTTTTAAACCTAGTCTCAATGTTAGGAGGCAAACTCCCGGACACATGTGGAATTAAGGAGTTGTAAATGATATAGGGACTTCCAAAATGTCTTAAGGCTTCTAAAATACCTTATTTTGTTCTTTGAAAGGTTTCTATCTTTCCTATGAGTTTGGAATCACTTGATATAGTTGGTGTATTAGGACCAACCTAAACCATGCAAGTTTAGTCCAATGTATATGGTTTCGTGTGTGGGATCACCCCATATCCTATGAATTTGTGCCTCTATGTATTTGTGGTTTTGTGTTTTAAGACCAACGTATACCACATAAGTTGATGTGGATGAGTATGGCAGTATATAGAAGTCAAACCTTATTGGAAGGCTAAATATATCTACCAAGTATATTAGGTGACTTTTACAATACTTTGTGTGGCTTCTTGAAGCCTCTTAATGTCTCTTCTTAACCATAGATGTACCTTCTCAAGTATGCTATAAACCATTAGCATTTTTTAACCCCTAAAGGACCAAACTGCGTTTTTTTGGCAACATAGCGATTTTGGGCAGCTCACTACGAATAGAGTTTTCATTATTTTTCTTTGAAATTTTTACACAACATGTGTCCGAGGAGTAGCTTTAAGGCCCAACATTTTTCATAACATTTGACTACACTAGTAAAAAGTTATTGCATGATATGTGATTTTAAGTGGTTGGCGGGCAGCCCGGGCAGGTCTGAAAAAATGACTTTTTTCAGAATTAAATATTCAAAAATGATTATCTACAACTATATGTACATGAGAAGCTTTGAATTACTCCATTTTGATCAATGACTCAAAAGTTATGAAGAGTTTTTGTTTGCGGGCAATTATGGAATCTCTACGCTAAAATAAACTTTGAAGTCCTTTATTTAACTCATTTTTCAATAATTTTKAAAAAAAATCAAAATATTGGGTGTGGATTGTTTATWACAACATTTCAACCAYTSGGATTRGCAATTTTCAATTTCATAAATAAATTGTTAACAATTTAGTATTTTGAATCATTCTCTACTTCTTTCTACTTACTATTTTTTTCCTACATGTTGTACAATTCCAAATGATTTGAAATTTTTTAATGATATAACCAACTTGCCTTGAAGGATGAATTCAAAGACCAACCACCATTTTGGACATTTTTTCATACAAATGTGGCCTTTTGAAATGCAGCTGCCCGGATTTTTGCAGGGCTCAAAAAAGGATTTTTGTCACTTTAAATGCAGATATCCTGCAATCCACATGGTGAAAAAATCTGAAATTTTTTCCACATCTTCCCAAAGTATTTTGATACAAGATCCTACAGTTACATACTTACATTTGTCCAAAAATGTTTTTTTTTCTAAAATTTGGTACTTGCAGTAGAAATGGCAGTTTTGGAGCGTTTTTGGTGAAAGCATAGTCAAAGACCTTTAGGGGTTAAAGTCTCCTAGAAGATCTTAGATTTCTTCAAATCAACCTCAACCGTTTTAGGCCTTTCCCTTTTGTTGTTCTTGATGCAGTAAAAGAGCAGTTGGCCTCTATTAGAAAAAAAAAGTACTAAAAAAATGTTTTGTTTTTCTGAATTTTTTTAGAAAAATTTGAAAAACAAATGAAAATGAGGTGGCCAAAATTTGTGTGGTGTACTTCCTCAGTTCCATGTACCAAGAACTTGCAACCCTTATCTTGCCCCAAATCTCATCTACAATTTCAATCACGTGTGGTGCACTAACAATAATGACATCATGGTGTTTGAAGTTTGATACGTGTTCATGATACAATTGTAAGTATATAAAATAAATGACTACCTYAATCCTCATCCATACACTATATGAAAATCCATGATACATTTATATACTACATAGACATCCAAAAAATCAATAATGCCYCAAACTAAGAGGCAAAACCACATGCGTAACCCTCTCACACACAAGCTATAGGAATTCCCTTCAATAGTAATAATCTACGTCAATCTTCATTTTTAACCATGGAAACTTCAAAAGATTGCCACTTTGGCACAAAAATCCATGGGATTTTTCCAACTCTCCATTGTTTAGATATGACACAAATAATGTGTAGATGATCCAAGATTGGTGTCAAAAGTTGTCATGATTTTAGATCCTAAATACCAAATCCCAATTATAGAAACAAGGTAGACAAACTTGTTGTAAAGCCAAAGGTTTGAATTTGTGACCTTAGAGCCCTAAGACTAAATCTTTATTTTGAAACAAACCTCAAATTAATATATCCAAAAGTGAGTCCAAAATTCAAAAGAATGAATCCAATATTGTAAATCAACACACTATGAGCCTCGCAAATAGCACCCGGGCCTCAGAATTTTCTTTTTTTCGCCTTTTGCTCATTTTAGTGTTAATTTGGGTTAAAAACCAGGGAAAAAGAGTATTTTCAAATTAGTTGGAGGAAAGCCCTTTAACTATGTGAAATTAGCCTTAATTATCCAAATGCGTTCTAAAATTACTAAAATTGCTATTTTTAGCAATTTAGAATTGATAGAACACGGATTAAATTTTGAAATTAACTTTAAATCCATTTGCAAAATAGCGAGAAAGAGTGACAATTTGGGTCTTTGGGGGAAATCTTGGCCAAAGGACTTGCGTTGGTGATAGGATGTCCTAAAAGCAATTTGAACAAATTGGTTACTTCCAAGAAAAGGGTTCCGCTCAATCACGACATTAGACAGACTGCAAGTATTCAGTGGGAATTAGGCAAGACAACACCACAGCACGACCAAAGATCAATGGAGGTCCTTTAGACTACTAAACACACCAGGAGGGTATGATTAGGAAAAGTCGCCTTGCAAAAATTCCCCGGTACGGAATTGATTCCTCCCCGAAGGAATTAAAGTGGCAGATGATAATTATTTATCATATTTAGAAAATGTAAGTTTGACATGGGACTTTGCACTCAGTCTATGTAAGCTTTCTAGGAGTCTCCTAAAAAGTTTCATGATTTTTTGAAGTACAAGAGATGACTCCCTCGGAAGTCAACCATGTTTACCGACATCCGAAAATTCGTAGAAATTACCCAAGTGTTGGTTAAATCCCACTAAAAATTAGGATAGTTAATCTTAGCATAAATAAGCATCCACCTAAGTTTCGAGGCATTCCGACACCGGTAAGTACCCAAATCAACAACAGCTACTAATTTTAACAATCTATACAAAATAGGAGAGAGTTGACTGGCATACCAAGCACATACGGTGTCTGAATTAAGTGAACTTGGAGTCTTTTATTACTATTTGGGACCTTTCCAATAACCCTAGCTAGTCAAAATTTTGAGAAAAATTAATTTCCAAAAGTTAGATTTTCTACCTTTTAGCCGGATTCGTAATTGTTAGCTTTTGAGCACAATTTGGCTCCGGAAGTCAGGGATATGGGGTCTTTCAAGCTAATTTGGGTCTTCTGAATGCAATGGCATAATCCATTTGTCAATCAGAGCTTTTCTCCAAAATTTAGAAAAGGGATAACAGTTGGGTAGATTTTTTAGGGATAAGTTTTATTTTCCCACTTTGGTAGTTTTAGGTAAATTGAGGGGGGGAGGCCTTGGGCGAGTATAAAAGGCCACCCTTGCCCCTCACAAAAACACTTCAACATTACACACACACACACACACTTACACTACACTTCTATACTTCTCGCATTACAACTTATGCACACTCTCTTTCAAAACTTCTCTTCCATCAAACACTCTTTTCTTCTCTTCATGCTCAAGCCACAAGAGGTCATCTTGGCAGGACTTTGGTACTCTACCAAGCACTCTCTAGTTTTTATGCGCATTTGATAATTTGTGTGGTTAGCACCATTTTATTGAGCAATTGCATTTATAACAAAGGACGTGGGTGTCTAGTTATCTTGGTTACAAGTTTGGAGTGGTCTTTATACTAACAGTATTTGTGGCAATTTTCTTAAGTACTAACCATCCTTCTTGAGCTATTGGAGTGAGATTTCACAAACCTTTGATTGAAGAAAATCCCTCTAAGAACTCAAGCACGAGAAATTCTTAGTATTGCTTGGTATTGTTGAGTGGTTAAGTCCCTCAACCATTTATTTTTTCATACTAACCCCAAGGATGTTCTAGCTAAATTCTGGCAATGCCGTTAGTTAGAACCTTTTGGAATTTGATTTAAAGATTTTGAATACTAACCATTCCAAGAAGAGCTTTATATGTGGGAATTCCAAACTACCTTTGAAAAATCTCCCTTAAGCCGACGTGGAATAATTGTCAAATTGCATGGGTTGTGTCTTTCAAGGATCTTGAGTGAGAATCAAGGCCTTCAAGTCCGGAGTCAAACAAGCCTTGTCAAATTGTTTAGAATTTGAGGTTAAAACCTCTAGTACGGTGAAGCTTTGCGCTTAGTTGATTACCTTTGGCTTTAAAATTCGGGCCTAACCTCCCAAACGGCGAAGCTTTGTACTTGGAATAAATTTCCATTTTTGTTTTAATTGGAAGGATCTCCAAAAGGAGACCCCAGTAAAGGTTAAAATCCAAGGAATCGGGCTTGAATTCCAAAATTCAACAACCGGACAGCAGTAACCCAACAGCCAGCGAGGAGCCCAGCCCGACTAAAGGGGCCCTGTTTGACCACCGAGAGACCCTAACTGACCACTGGGGAGTTCTGTTCGACCAACAAAGGGCTCTGTCCTACCAACGAAGGGCCTATTAAACCGATGAGGAGCCTTGTCCAGTCCGACGAAGAGCCCAGTCTGACTGAAGAGGGCCTAGTGGCATTGCAAGGGAGGCCTAACAGGACGAAAAGGATTGTTAACTGGCCGGTTACTCACTTGATTTAAATTGGTATGTCATGTTCAATCCCTTACACTATGCACTGAAAAGTGGCAAGCAGCCTTGCTTGCCACCCCCAGGCTCCTCAAATCACCAAAAAATTGCTGAAAAAAATCCATGCCGTCAATATGATTTTACACATATCCTCCCAAGCCCTTCAAATCGCCAAAAAATTGCCAGCCATTGGATCAAATACGAATACGAATACGAATGAATATACAATTGAATACGAATACAGCTGAATACTAAATGTTTGTCCCATGTTGTTTGGAGTCCTTTCCCCCCTCCCAAAATTACAAGAGTGGAGGGAGGGGGGTCTGAATTAAAAAATTTTAATTTTTTTTTTAATTCAACACCCCCTTCCCCCTTTCAAATTTTTTTTAAATTAAATTTAAATTTTTTGGGAGGGGGAAAGGGGTATAGAATTAAAAAAATTAAATTTTTTTACTCACTGTATCACTATACACAGTGAGTAGGCAGTCACTGCCGGACTCTTACAATCCCTTGCACATACATGCACGCTGATTTCGTCACTGGTTGAAGGAAAAGATAAGAAAAGAATTCGAAGTGCCTTCCTTTATTTAAGTTAACACAAGCTCAACTACTAGTTGCTTTAACTTAGTTGAGTCTGTTCCAACCCATACTCAGTTCCTTTCACATACATGCACACTAATCCAGTCACTGATTGAAGGAAAGGGAATTAAGCAAAATAAAATCGTCTCTCATTTATTCAGGCAATTCAAGCTAACTATAGTTTGCCTCAAATCAGTTAGGTTGCTATCCCAATTAGTGGCTTACATCAAGCTCATTGCTACCCAGTTCAGTTCCTTACATCAAGCTCAGTGCTACACAATTCAGTTCCTTACATCAAGCTCAGTGCTACATAGTTCAATTCCTTACATCAAGCTCATTTGCACCCCAGTTCAGTTGCTTACACTCAAAGCCGAGTTGTTGCCTTAGACCAGCCGATTGAGGTTGACCTTCAAATTCAGCCACCATCTGTGAATGAGCAAGCTCAATTTCCAAACTATAAAAGCGGAATGAAATGAGTTGACAAGAGGTAGGAGAAGAGGAAAAAGGGAAGCTTGAGTCCTAAACACACTTAGAATAATTAGAAATTTGTGTCAAGTCAACAAGACAAGACAAGACAAACAAAAAGGATATAGGAATTAAAAATATTCTAGAATTTGGGTATTAGTGGGATAAGACAAGTAGTTTTGTCTTAAACTTGTACTTGCTTTCGAACCCATTTAGCCAAGAATTTAGCATTAGATTGGATTAGATTTTATTCCTAGAAGATAGACACAAAAGAAAAAGAAAACATCCAAAAGAGATAGGAAAGAAAAAAAAAAAAAGCAAAAAATAGTTATTAGGAAAATTGTACAACTTT
This sequence comes from Pleurozium schreberi, assembly GCA_006891605.1. NCBI lineage: Eukaryota > Viridiplantae > Streptophyta > Bryopsida > Hypnales > Hylocomiaceae > Pleurozium > Pleurozium schreberi. Next base: position 59,989 of record VACF01002295.1, read on the forward strand.
CAATATTATCAACCTTACAACAAAACTTGGAACAACAAACGAATGGAGGTGGAGCGCGCAATGAATGAAGTAACGACATTTGATGAGGTGAGCAATTAATCTTCCAATAACTACGCCAATTTACCATGAAAATTAAATTAAAATTAGAACGTTTGAATTTACAAGTTTGATTGGAAGTTAAACTAAATTGTTATAGAGAAATTCAAATTCCACAACAAATTCGAATCTAAATTCATAATTATTAGTCTTGAAGGTTTTACTTGGGCCGTTAGAGGAATTACTAATTATTTATCATTAGATCAAAAGTAAAAATAAAAAGATAAAAGGTAAAATTAAAAAAATTAAAAATCTTTTAGGAATCTTTTAAGTCAGGGTAAAAGTCATGAAATTCCACGCCTTAGATTCAAAGTAAAACATTGAGCTTTTACAAAATAACTTTCAACCTCTTTAGAATAAAATCTTATTAGTAAGAAACCAAAAGCCAAGCCATTTAGGTTAGGTGTTGTGAGAGTTAATAGTTCCTTACGATTAGAGGATAAATACTTAGGAATTAGATTAAAAAGTTCCACTGCTTGGAAGGCATAATTGGACTAACGTTAAACACCCATAATGTCAAGATTATCTAAGAACCCGATTATGTGTGCTTAATTCCAAGGGTGGGAATCAGGCGCCCACATACATCCAAAGTTTAATTTGGAACTCAAACCTTAAACCTTCACCTTAAGGCAAACAACACCGCATCCACCCTAGAGTTTTTCTAAATCCCTACAAAGTGAATCCCTTAGAGAAAAACCCACATATGACAACAAATTCCAAAACCAACTCTCCAAATGTGAGATATTGGCCATAAACAACAACAATAATCCTAAACTAGAACATGAAAATGCACTACAAGAAAATGGGGCCCTAATTAGTAATCAACAAAAAAATCAATACATTTATGTTGATTACGACAATTTTGTAATGGACTCTATTCATTTGGCAATCTTTGAAACAAAAATCAACATAATTGTATTGACTTGGCACCCAAAAAATTTACTTAGTTGATTCAGCATTCCTCTAAACATCTACAAAGTAGAATTTTAGACCTCATTTTGGTATAACAGAACCATTTTTTTTCAAAAAGATTTGAATTATAAAAGTTATAGAATTAAGACAAATGTCATCTCCAAAAATTTGTATGAGATCAAAAGTTATGGACAAATTCTAAAAAGGATGTTTGAAATTGTCAAAGAAAACGTCCTTTGCAACCTCTCCCTCAAATTTGTCCACATTTTTTTATTGGAGTCTCAAAATGTCAAATGTGTTTTTAAAGATGAAATTTAGATTAATTTTTCACATTAATTTAGTCCAAAATTTTCTCAAAAAAATTATTCTAGGTTGCCTAAATGAGATTTAAAATTTCACTTTAACCACAATTCCTACTTTTGATTTAACTATGAACAATTGAGCTTCTCCTAGTCTTAATTTATATATTCCACATGGGTTGTTAAACCTCCTACCACCTTAGTTGTATAAAGAGCTTCTCTTCTCATCTCTTCAAATACCAAGGCAGGTGGCATTCAAAGTTCAAGTGCTAAATAAATTGAACTATTTTAAATATCGTGATAAATTTTTTTAAAGATAAATTTAAAATTAAAATCTACTTTGAAAATTTTAATCAATTGTTTGACATCAATGTGTTGATTATGCCCTATGGATTTGGTATATGTTGACGTGATAGCCTTGCCTGCATGGTGGATTTTGCTTATGTGGTGCATTTTTGAATAAAAAAAATTTGAGCACATTAAGAAATAAAATCAACAAAAAAGTGTTGACTATTGTCCTAACCGATTGTCCTAATCAACATATATGAGTTGATTATCATGATCGTTCAGATATTGTTTTTTCTTGAAAAAATTGAAAGAAAAAAAGATAATCCAAGCAAAGTACAATTATCTATATTCCATTTTGCAAAGAGACAAAATATTGAATATGAGCATCCAATTTTGTTATTTTGGACACTAAGGCCCCTTACACTGCTGTGGAGAAGTGCACTAGTCAAGAATTGTAGAAAAATGGAGCAACAAGTTGGAGGAAATTTTGTTCTTCACCAAATTGAATTAATTTACACTACGGGCAAGACTTGTCGAGTGGAAAACTTCAAGGAGTTCAAGCATGCATTAAAAATGACATGGCCACCTCTGTGGGGAGCACTTATTTTAAGGGAAATTCACCAGAGATAACGTTTATTGGGCATCTTCATCCCCCTAGACAAGAAACTTGGCCTCCAAAGAACTCCAAATTCAGTTTTTGTCTTTTCATCATGGCATATCTCAATGTGTGATTGAAGACTTCCTTTATTTCAAATAGCATTAAGGTAGAAACATCCATTGCCACACCTGTTCCCATTCTTGTACCCTAGACTTACCCAATTGTATCCTTAGATTTTGGTTAATGTGTCCTTTAAATGCTTCAATTTGATTTGTTGACACAATTGAAGGATATATACTTAACTTTGATTTGCTAACTACTGATTTTTACAGATTTTAGATTCATCTATGGAACAAATTTAGTGGTCTAGCCAACCTATACTTTGAAAAATCATAGAAATTACATAAAACATCCAAAAAAATCTATTTTTTTAACCCCTAAAGAACCAATGCCCTTTTCCTGGAAAAACACACACTCAAAATTGCCATTGTTATAGAAAAGAGTAAAAAGACTTGAAAATTGTTTTTTTCGCACATCTAACCTAGGATTCTACACCTAACCAATATGAAAATCTGCAGTAAAAAGTTCAAAATTTTCGACTACACAGATTGCAAGGTATCTGTGTTTAAAGTTTTAAAAAAAACAAGTTTTTCGACACATTGCAGAACTTCATTATTTGACTTTGAACCTTTCTAACTTTTGTTTTTTGCGCTACAAAGTTTTGAGCTTCAAATCTTTATGGTTGAGAATTGAGTTGAGAGTCTAGGAAAAAATAAATAAATACAAAGAAGCTAAATTTTTATTCTTTAAAAAATTGTTAAGCAAAAGTAGGTACAAGATAGAAGAAAAATCCAAATTATTAATATCTTTAAGATGGAATTAAAACGCACTAATCCTGGTGGTGAGATTATTCTAGGAAGCAAAATAAACCATGTGGAACATTTTTTTGGTTGTCCCCTCTCCCCTGTTTTGAGCCTATTTGGGCATAATTTTTGTTCTCATGCACCGAATGAAAAAAAAATTATATTCCCACAAAGCTAATCAATTTTTTTATCTTCAAAAAAAGTTTCAGAAAATCAAGATGGAAATTGAGACTGTAGGTATCTATCTGAAATCCCATTTGTTCGTTGAACAGACAATGGTCCTTTAGAGGTTAATATTCATGATTTTCACTCGTTAATACTACAAAAATATTATTTTAAGGAAAAGGTGCCTCCAACTATGTTAAAATTCTTATATTGACAGTTTTGGGTGCTTCCACCTTAGTTGACTCTTTTCGTCTTCTTCTTTCACATTGCCAAATTTTCCTCTCAATGAAGTTGTTAGTGGCTTTCAATTTGTGAAGTTGTCTAGTAGACTTCTTTGCTTGGTATTTACACTGTACCTAGTCAAGACTTCTTGTGGGACAATTTTTTCTTGAATTTTTCATCTTCTCCGACATCCCACCAATTGCCTCACATAACCATGTCTTAGCCAAAACTGGTGCACTTCCCCACCATAGTTTAGCCCTTAAACGACGCCGAGAACGTTTTGCGTTCAATGAATGGCAAAAAATCTTTCCTTGTAGGACATAAATGCAATCATTCATCCTCGGTATTAGGGGTGGAAAGGGGAGATCTTTTCTAGTACTTTGACTTCCAATGAATATATTTAGCTTTTTCAAAGGAGATGATGTCACATGGTATTAAAATGCATGGTTTCCACGGCCACCGGTTCGTCCTTCAAGGGTTAGAGCGGCCCTAAATACATGATTTTTTTTTTTTTAATTTTTTTTTTTTTTCTTTTGCAAACCAGAGGCTCCGCTGAGACAAGCACTCCCATTTGGCTGAGTATGACTGACTAGGGTGGGACAGGCAAGACAAGTAGATGTAATGAATGGACAAGATAGCACCACTCAGAGCTTGTCCTCTGCAAGTTTCTCCAGCAGCAGATTGATTGTGCACAGAAGCCAATTTTCTCATTCTCATGACGTGGATCCCCTCCACTGGGTACTTACACAAAACAAAAACGGAAGATGTGCACCAAGTTTCCTCCAAGAGGTCCGTCTCTCAACGTACTTCACATAAGCCGGTGGAAGCACCCAAAACCGTCAATATAAGGAATTCAGCATAGTTGAAGGCACCTTTTCCTAGAATTAGTGTTTCTGTAGTATTAGCAAGTGAAGATCATGAATATTCAAAAAAAAAAAAAAAAAAAAGATTTTTCGATGTCATATGTAATTTCTATGATTTTTCAAAGTGCAAGCTGCCTAAGGTAGAACCACCCATTACCAACCAGTGCCCCATTACCAACCATAGATTGACGTATTTCCAACCAAGGCTAGAATGAGTCTTTTTCATCTTTTCAAAGTTGGGACTAAAAGTTCATGATACATGTTCCAAAGTAGTGCAAAAAAAAGTAGGAAGCACTGAGTGAAAAAGTAGATTTTTGAATGATTGGAATTGAAAGATCTAGTGATCGGCTATGGGTCCGGAGCACTTTTTGTCTTTCAAAATTCATACTAAATTCAATTCATGCAAAAAAAATTCCAAAATTTTTGCAATCCTCATCATTTTTATCAACACACCTCTAAAAATATTTACCTTGCATTCCATTGCTTTAGATTTGTCCAAATTCCTTATTTGGTTAGTTATAGGTGGTTCTACCTTAGACTATTGAAACTGGACCCAAATCTGAAATCTGCAAAAATGAGCAGTTAGCGAATCAAAGTTAGGTATGTGTCCTTCAAAATGTGTCAACCAATCAGATTTAAGCAACTCGAAGACACATCAACCAAAGTCTAGGGACACAATCAGGTGAGTTTAGGGTACAAGAATGGAAACAAGTGCGCTAATGGGTGTTTCTACCTGCTTCAGTTTCTGCTTTTGCATTTAGCCTTTCTTAGTCATGAGGGAAGCACAATTATGGAAAAGTTAAAAAGAACAGCGGGTTCAGTTTTTTTGGGCCAACCGCTAAGGTAGGAGGCTTGAATTGCGAGCGGTCATTTAGAATCGCCCCTATAAATGATGTTGGAATGGACTGGAGGTGGTTCTTGAATTGACCTTCATCGTCATTAAATGAATCGAGAAAAATATTATTTATTATTGCAAGAGCCAATCAGTCTCCTTTCTTTTCCCATTTCTTTTTAGAAATTGCAGTGAACACTTTATGAAAGACCTAGGATCACAAATAGGTACCTACAATACATCCCGTTTGAAAATTCATAACTAATTCAAAAATGATCCAAAAAATATGAAACAACTTGGGTTAGATGACAATTCTTCTTCTCTTTCAAGGAAAATTTATTCAAAAATATTTTGAGAAGTTTCACCTGCCCAAAATTCAGTCCCAGAGCTTAGATGGTCGGTTTACGGACCGACTACCTTACCCAGTCTGGCTGGTGATAAGTTCAGTTAACTTAAGTAAAGCTTAAGCTTAACTTATCTTATGGGTTCCATTTTTTTTTGTTTTTTTTGTTTTTTTTGTTTTGGGGGGATTTGTAAGCTTATTAAGATAAGCTTTTCGTTGGTGTCGAGTGTTCAACTGGCATGGTGGTCTTTGGCCATTGACTTTGCATGTGTCAGTCTTTCCAAATCCAATCAGAATTGAATGATATGGGCTCTGTCACACAGATGTTTGCATTCCTGAGCTCCAATGTTGTTGTCATGTCATGTTCTCATGCAGTGGGCACATGCTCTCAGAGGGAGTTGTCTCAAGTAGACTGAGGTGCAGCTTAGCTACAATGACCTTAGCTTAATAACAGGCAGATGCAGAAGCTTTTTACAGGAACTTCTTCCTTTCAAGGTAACTCAGCTGTAACTCAGCTGTAGAATGGCACCCCCCAAAATGGCACCCGACCTTAAACCGCCATCTTCACAATGTGTACATCTCCAAAACCAATTTTGTACCTATGTGGAAGAAACAAACTTCAAAAACAAACTTTGATAGTCCATAAAACTTTTGCATATTGTATCCAAATGGCATGTTCTTTGGTCCATTGGAAACCTCCTTTCACTTGCCAACAAAACTATATGAAATGCTCAACAACCTAGTAATAGTAACTAGGCATTGTACCAATTTGTGGCATTTTTGGGTATACCCACCTTATGTCTTCTTGCTAGGCCTCTTGTGGCAAGCCGGCCTTGTATTTTATTTCTTTGCAATGGAACTCCGTTTCACTTGTGCAGAAAAAAATGAAAAGAGAAGGGAACTCAGCTTATGACACCCAAATGGCGTGTTCTTTGGTGCATTGGAAACCTCTTTTCACTTGCCAACAAGACAATATGAAATGCTCAATAGCCTAATAATAGTAACTAGGCTTTGTACCAATTTGTGGCGCTTTTGGGTGTACCCACCTTATGTTTTCTTGCTAGGCCACTTGTGGCAAGCCGGCCTTGTATTTTATTTCTTTGCAATGGAACTCCATTTTACTTGTGCAGAAAAAAATGAAAAGAGAAGGGAACTCGGCTTATGACACGTAGAACTCTCGAAGTGCCTATTGCAATCCCCAAAATACTTGGGGTGTACATGTGTCTTGTAAAATGTACCGTACAAAAATTTGGGGAATTGCAATAGGCATGGCATGGCTAGAGTTGTGCCCGGCGTAAGATGAGTTACACCTTACCTTACCGTTTGCACACCTGTTGGTCCACTGTTTTTTTTTTTTTACGGAGTATGTTGAAATTTGAAAACCAAAAATGAGTCCGACTGATTAGTTTGTACAAAGTGCCTGAAGGGCAGTCAAAAGTGTACGAGCCGCAGCCCCGCCCCCAAGCAACCACAAGGACTGTACGTTGGGACAGATTGGGAGAGTGCCTGCCTGTATCTAAATGCAATCTAGAGACAAATCTTGGGAAGGAAGAGACTGCTTGTCATAACTGAAGCCAAGGGCAGGAACGGCTTACTCCAGAACACTGCAAGTCTGCAACCAGACCCAGCCATAGAACTTCAGAGGAACAGAGGAACAGAGACCAATCTGGTGACTGGAGGTTATTTCCATAAAGTTAAACGCTCGCTCAGTCTGTCTCTAAAAGCGTCCTAGCCGCTGGGTCTTCAAACGCAGAGATACTGACGTTTTGCTTTTTCTTTCTGCACTAACAATGTAAAAATAGTGTACATTTCAGGAGGTGGACACTGTTTATTTTTTTTGAAACAAGCATGCTGAAGAACACACTGCATGGGGTTTCCGTTAGGTGGGGAAGCTGATTTTGCACAAGGTAAACCATCTGGCACTGCCAGCTATCGAACCCGCAACCTCGCATGTACTGTTTGGGAGCCTTTCCACCATCACCTGATAGTTTAGGGTCATCTCGGACCAGGAGGTGGACACTTTGAGTGACCATCCCTTGAGGCCCTRACTCCCCTCTATCTTAACTTCAAAAATTCAGATTTTGTTGCATGCAACTTCAAAAATTCATAACTAAGGTGGGAGGTCCATATAGCGTCCATCTAAGAGCTTGAACTAAATTTTGGGGAGGTGGAACTTCTTGAAATTTTTTTTCAGTAAATTTTCCTTGAAAGAAAAGAGAAAAGAAAAATTGGCATTTAACCTAAGTCGTTTCATAGTTTTTGAAACTGTGTGGAATTAGTTATGAATTCTTGAAAATGCAAAAAAATGTGTTTCAGTGGGCTCTAAAACCGAGCACCTCCTCAAATGTAGATTGCTTGTACATTGAAAAGTGAAAAATGTACCTCGAAAGTGTGTTCCATTTTAGAGTTCGCTCCATTATAGGACCTCCTACCTTAGTTCCATGCAACTTCAAAAATTTAGAACTAGTTCCCTACAGCTTAGACACTTGTGCATTTGCTCTCAACATCTAATTTCTTTCTTTTTACTTCCCCTTTCTTGAAACAAACAAAATTCAATTCAAAAGCAATCCACTACGCGATAAGCTAGCCCATTTATGCCAATTGCCTAATTTTTTCATCCTAATTTCGGCCCCGATTATGTTCCCAACACTACAAGAGAATGGGGTCTTTTAAATAGTGTCCTAGACATCATGTCTTTTAAGTAATGTCTTTTACTGCGGTTTTTAAGTAAAAAATTTCTTAAAAGATAGTCTTTTTAGTAAATTTTTATTTAAAAACCGCATTAAAAGACATTACTTAAAAGACATGATGTCTAGGACACTACTTAAAAGATCCCATTCTCTTGTAGTGCAAATTCATCCACATCCGTTCATTTTTTTGACAAAATCATTGCATGGATGCCAACAAGGGGTAACATGTTAATCCTTTAATGGTGAACACTAAATAATTGCCATGGATGCATGGTAGAGCGGTTATGAGTTCTTTATAGGATGTTCATGACTCCATTTGATGAGCGGTTTTGTAATTTCATGGTCAACCACTTCAAAAACTCATAGAATAATTACAATTTTAATCAAGAAAACTATAATTCCACTTGGGTAGTTGGGTTTGATCCATGAAACAAGTGCACACCTCTAAAAAACTATGAGCCTCTCTTGGAGTTGGTCCCAAGATATTCAAATTGCTAATAATTAGGGTGGTACTATTGTCTATCTTATAGGTTTCATCTCATCTTAGATAGTATAAGCAACCCCAATCAAGAACGTGTTGGCTGAAGGGTTTGTTTGTCTGTTCTGCAATTAACTTATATAAAGATAATAGAGAGTTAATCATAAAGTGTTTGCAATGCGGGACCAGAAACCGCAGTCTTGAAAAAAAGACAGGACGAAACTTCTTGGAGCACCAAACTTGAGATTTGATGGCGTTTCGTGCAGGGGTTGGCTTTTCTACTATTCTTAGTTAAACCTTCCTCTGACACCCATTCACAAACCCAGGACAAACTTTACTATTAAAAAGTCTAATGAGTCCCCTGGCTAGAATTCCATAGTGGTGCAGACTGAATCAAGGATGCAGCAGTTTAGTTGTTGAATTTGTTGGTGGAAGTCAAACAGTTTTTTCCCATTGCGGATCTAGCAGCGAATTGGCTGTAATTGGCCACCAGGGATTGCCACAAAGGACTRTTTTCCAGAACCTGAAGAGGCATGGCGTTAGATTTCATTCTCTGGGATGCAATAATAAGTTCAGCTATGGACTGAAGCTCCTCGAGGTTCCCGATCATATGTACTTGGTGGTCATTTTGATACAATCTGTCTCCTGGACAGAGTGAACTCTCTTGATATTTGGGGAGGAGGAAAAAAAACACCAAAAAAAACTGCACGTATCTTAACCTGGATCATGTAAATCCAAGCGTATGGATTTTGTAAGGTATGGGCACATGTAAATAATCGTCATTAAGGTAGGAGCGCCCAACGGCGTCCGTGCACCTAACGGCGTCCGTTTCTATATTAGGTATCGATTCTAGAACATAAAATGTAGGTAGACTGTAGATAGCTTATCATTTAGGTGAAAAAAAAAAAAGTTATCTGCGGTCTACGTATGTTTATCATCTGAAACGACTATCATGTGTAGAAACTGACGCTATTAGGTCCATGGACGCCGTTAGGTGCATGGATGCCATTGGGTGCTCCTACCTTAACCCCTAAGCGCTCAAACGACCATTTTTTGGTCGTTGCCCGACTTCAGGCAGAATTTTCGGACAGAAAAAAACTATTTTTTGAATTTTTTTTTTCCTTGAAAATATTGGGTTGTCTTTCAGTGTATATATATATATATATTCAAAACTAAGATCACTACGGTCAAAAAAAAATCATAAGAAAAATAGCACAATGTGTTTAGAATTTTCTAGTGTTGAAAAACTTACTATTTGAGGAAAGAATTAAATTTTTATGACCAGATCTTATGCATTTTTTTACAATTCAATAGAAACCACAATTTTGACCAATCAAAAAAAATTCAAGTGTTAAGGATAGAAATTGTATTTTTGGTGAATTTTTGAAGTTATATCTTYAAAATTCATTTGAAGAGAATCTGAAAATAATTTTATAATTTTGACYRTACGGATATCTTCTACTTTTTGTGCTTCACATAAACTTCTTTGATGCAAACTTCAAAAAAGTTATAGAATTTATATTTTATAACACATTTGCGTTTTGTCCAAATCCCTTGGCCTTTTAGGGATTAATGACAGTTGAAATAGGATTTGACTGCATTTTAGCATGCACTAGTTGGACACGGTATGAATAAGTTATGAGTTTTCATAATTCTATGATCTCTGGGTACACCAAAAATTAAATAACACTAGGTGCCGTCATCCACTCGTGTTTTGATTGTGTGTACATCTTATGTTATCAATTCAAGAAAACTTCTAATAAACAACACTCTCTAAAGTAATAATAAACCTTTTTAAAGTTATATTGATTGCCAATCTAGACTTGGCTCGCACACACATGTCATGAATGGATTGAATGCAAAGGACCTTTCCTAATGTAATAAACTTCTCTAATGTAGTGTCAAACATATCCTGACTTGGCTATTTATAGAAGTTCTACTATAGTTAAGTTTTGTGTGACTACTTGATTCAAATGTAGGTTTTACATTTAGGGCAGTGTTAATCATGAGTGTACATACCTTATGTATGTCTCTTTACAAATGGTTGGTCTTTGATGTAATCTTTTATATAATCATTATTGATTTAAAATTTTAAAATCCCTATTTGACAATCTAAATGTTTGAATATTCCAATACTATATTTCAATAAACAAAATCAATTTTTAACCTTCAAAGGTTTATATAAGATTCAAGTCTCATGACCTAGTCTTGTAAGGTGCAAAACAATGTCTATTTTCACTTTAAATGCTAATATTTCCAAATTTTATAAATCATAGTTTCTAGAATTTCTTCTACGCACTTTCATTTACAAGATCACGAAGTTGGATGTGAAAAAAGAAGTTTAAAATATTTTCATTTTTTCTCCTTGCACTAGAAATGGCAATTCTAGAGAGTTTTTTTGTTAAACATAGTTATAAAACTTTAAGGGTTCATTTGACCTCTATGTTGAAAACTTGCAAAAAGTACCAAACTCAAGTTCATTTCCAATTTCAAGATCTATGTACTCAAAAGAGAAAGATTTTTGGAGAAGTCATTGTGTGCCTTCTAGTATTTCAAAATTCAATGAAATTGAGAAGGTGTGGAATTTAGGAAATTTTTTTTCGAGACATCAAATCTCAAGTGCATCGAAATTGACCAATGCAAAAAAAAATCTACATCCAATAATTAATTTGTTTAAATTAGAAAGCCTAAAGTCAAACTTCAACAATTGACCCAAAACCTTGATGCTACAATTTGGTTTTAAGTAATTCTAGTTTTTAAAAAATAAACAAGTTGTGGATTGATGAAACTTAAATTGATGATAAGAATTGTTGAAGTGGAATGCTAAATGTGAAAACTAAAAAAAAATACAAAATAAATATGCAAGAAATTATATTTGGATAATTTACACTCTATCAAAGAGCAATGCTCTAAATCCTTAAAAAAAACTATTGTTACATCAAAGACAAGATTAATTTATTCAAGAATGTCTAAGAAATCAACCACTTAGGGGAAAAAATGGTTCCAAGAAAAAAGGCTTTCAAAAATATTTTTTAAAAGTCTCTAGAATAATTTATAAGCGTCTAACATTGTGGAATATTTTCAACTATCCTCTATCAATACATTTTGAGTACATGAATCAATTATGTTATATAGACAGTATCCCTTCTATGAGGGTTATACACTAGCATATATGTGTACACCTTGTTTTCATTGTGACAAAAGTGCACATCACCATAAAAAAATAAGCTCATCAATACAAATCAAGTCTTTATTAACCTGCACATATTAAGGTCTAGTTGAATAATAATACTATAACTATAACTCTTATAGATGCAAGGCACTAACTTTGATAGTTTCACACATTTGCAATAATCTTATGGCATCCAATATGGTAAAAAAAATTAATGTTGATTTTTGTGTACATAGAAAGGGACCCTTAAATGGTTTAAAGACATAATTTCACATGAAGATGTGGATTTTGAAACTAAATAATCATTGTTTTTTCAAAAAATGATCTCCAAATCAAATCTCTTTTCAGAGTCAAGACATTGATTTGATAGTTTAGTACATTCATCTTAATATCATCATCCAATTTGGTCAATTTTTTTCTTTTATATGTGCAAGTAAATAAAGTCTTGATTTGTTTTGATGAGTCCATTTTGTATGGTGATGTGGATTTTTTACAATGAAAACAATGCAGCTATTACTTTGCAATTTTGTATTTGTTACTGTGTTCTCTCATTTTGAGATTTTTTTTTCCAAATACAATTGGCTGATATTTTACAATGTATCAAGTGGAAATAATGCCATAGGATATGCATTACTTTGAAATACCACCCACAACATTGGAGAGTGGAGACTTCTACATTGAATAGGGGTATTAAAGGGATCCACACCAATTTATAGACATTTCACACTTTATAAATATCTATCTTCGTTGTACATCAATATTTTACATCAATATTCATTGAAGTATTTAGGGACAAGGGGCTGTATAACATGTTTCAAACATCTACAATTTTCCAAGATAAGTCCCCTTTATTTTTTGGTCCCCTCAAAACCCCTATTTTGTGTAGTTATTTTGTCAAGGCTAAGTCAAAAGTTTAAAAACGTAATTTTTCAAACTTATAGATTATGTTATATTTAAGAAAAACATCATGCTATTATATTCTTTTGTATAAGGTAATACATCAAGAAGCATTTAAATAAGCACATGAGTTTGGGTCCTATTATTAATCCTAAGGTGTCTTATTTAAAGTGGTTAGTTAGATCTACACTAAACAATTAGTGCTAGCACACAAAAGTTTTGAATTTCAGCAAAATCTTTTTACATCAAAAAATATAATAAAAAATCATAGGATTTTAAAGAAATCCAATTGCTCACCACCCTCCAACAAGTTTTGTCCCCGGTTTCATCGCAATTTAATTGTAGAAGCTTAGATCTATATTGATCAAGTCGGATGTTCGCACATGGCCATAGGGACAGGTGATGTTTGTAATGTGAATCCGGTCCACAAGTAGGTCTAAATTCGTTCCTAAGACCCTTAGTAACAATACTTTTTAACACCAAGTGCAAAGACACCTTTTCAAAGACTAGTAGAAAAGATGTTTTGAAGCATTAAACTACAATGCAAGAGAATGGTTGATGGTTTACCAAAACCCACATGGGCATCATTCAATTTTGTACTCATATGGACTTTTGGATCTTTGTACTTGCACATATAGTATAGCTTGATGTTTCATGGCCTCCTTTTCTATTACAATTTTTTTCAAAGTCAAAGATTCTTAGTCCCAAGGATACACAATCTTTTGTTACAAGTACTTAGTACAACCTTGGGGTAATTTTGATCATGCCACCACCGACAAAGAGGGTAAATCAGGGTAGTTGTGAATATCAATCCTCTCCCAAATTTTGAAAAAACAAAAGTAGAGAAAAGTGTGTGAACTGTATAATTATGCATGAGACGGATGGGATAGCAAGCCCATGCTGGCAAGCCGGTGGGCTAAGCTTTCAGCTTCAGCATGCAGCAAGCAGTCACATGAGGTGCCAGGAGACATAGCCACGGCAGAGGCTGCACTGGACATATCAGGTCAGCATGAATGGAGTGTCGTCCTGACCCATCCTCCCATCCAAATGTCTAATCCAACTCTCTCTCTCTCTGTCTCACTTCGATTGCCAGTGCTGGTTTCCATCACTGTAGCTGGCTATGTAACGGTTGCTGCAGGCCCCCCCACTCCAGCTATTTTTTTCTGAACAACAGTAATCCATTCGTTGCCATGGCAGCAGCAATTTTCTGAGCGAAGGGAGACGTCAGTGGTGTAGCTCTTTTTTGTCAGAGCTTTGTGAAGTTTCGCCTGCAAGAGAGAAAAAAAAAAAAAAACTGCCAGTGCCATCCCCCACTCTAAGTTAAGTTAGACGTCCGATCGAGGACCCAAAGTTAAACTTTTGTAGACTCTAGCTAACTTGGACCTTTATTGGAAAAAAGGTCCACAATTGATATTCCCTTCTGTAGTAGCTAACTTAATGACAAGGATGAGTGCAARGGGCTCGCTGCTAGTGTAACGACCCTTTCAAAGGCCAGGCCAGGCCACGGCAGGGCAGTGGTGGGGGCTGGTGGACAATTGGGCCCTGGCCGTCATTTAGTGTGGACACGGGCACCGAGGAATGTTCCAGAAAGTCTCCAGGCTGAGAAATAGTCTAACAAATRGCTTGCAAATGATCATCTCCAGAGAATCAATCCTGCTCTCGCTCGCTAGCTCCGATCCATGGGTACGGCAATCCTAACTTAACGCTTGCGCGCAGCTTCAGCCCCATAGGCGGGAGATCGAGTCAGTCTCCAGTCAAGTTTGCCCAACTTGAACACTGTTGATTAAATTTTTTTTTTTTTTTTTTTTTTGACACAAATGAAACGGATTCCATTGCAAGAGTTAAAATACATACCAACCAGTCGCGAGCGACCTGGTGGGTGAGAACAAACAGACCGTTGATTAAAAGTTTTCACCGGCCATGGATCGGGAATATTTACTATACTACCTACGTACGTACCTGGAGCCAAAGTCAAATACTGTACCTATCGGAGGGAATATTGAGTTACCTCCTCCTCCTCAGTCCTCACTTGGCTGTCCACAGCAGGCCTTTTTTTTCCCCAAGTCTCACAGTCCATAATACACTCATACTGGATTACKGAGTATTAATTAGATGGAGAAATTAGGAATGCCACACTGTTACAACCCGATGTTGGCCGCATGGATTGTTCTTTTCGAGTTCTGTGTCCAGGGGAATGATGCAGGAGTACCAGGCACACCAGCTTCTGTCCCTTGGCCTCTAAAGCTTACAGCCCCATCTCACACCAGATCCAGGAAGAAATTATACAGAGCCCGGCCAGCCCGGCGGTTCAGAACCCAACTGCTGCAACTGTCGTTAGCTKAGCCCTCGGTTTCACTACACTAGGTTACCCGGATTCCCAAAACWCAAGAGTAGGCCGGAAAATATCCATGCATGCACTCCCAGCTAGCCTCCAACAGTCGAACTCCTTCGGCCTGGTACTCTCGCCACTACTCTACTACAGTAGAACCTCCCTTACTCACTCAGTCCTGGAGTGGTCTGACATATTGGTTTACAGAGGTTCATTGGTTAAGAGAGGGTCAGATTTAGTCACAATCTTTGTAATGTGGCCTGGTGCGGGCTGGTCTGGCTTCCAGAGGTTTTATTGGCTTATAGAAGAGCGACTTAGAGAGGTTCTACTGTAGCATTGAGCTCGCAGTCTGGCCCTGGGACAGCAGCTGCAGGCAGGCGCTCAAGATCACATCCAGTCTTACTTAAGTTTTTCACTTACGTTAGTTGTGGCCTTGCCTGGGGGATGGGATGACAAGAGTTGCCTAACAACTTTCCAGTGATTGGAAGTGGCCAGTACTGTACTGCGCAGCGTCAGCGTTCGTCATGTCCAAGTGAGGTGAGCAGGCTGACAGACGTGGAAGATCGCCCACTCCTTCCATTCTGCACTATTTGCTCCCTTGGCAGATCCTGATGTAACGCTACCCACATGGGAATGGAAACAAAAACTAAGCTAAGCTAGAGGGACGGTGAAATGAAATGCACCCAAGGCCAGCCAGCCAGCCAGGGCTCAAATCACCGGCCGAAACTCACGCCACGGGGCTTCAAAGCACGGCAGTAGGAGCTAGTACGAAGTACTGTCTCGTAGTAATACGTTTGTTCTCAGAGCTACAGTAGTGAGAATAGTACATAGCTAGCTCAATTCACATCTAATCCTGCTAGCTGCAAGTTGCAATGCAAGAATTCCATTCCTAGCTAACTTCTCGACTTCCACAAACGAATGCCAGCTCGCCTGCCCGCACCCACGAGCCCCCTGAAGATTCCAGATTCCAGCGTGAGGGACTGCGTAACGTTCGTTTGGGCTCCCTCGGTTTGCGTTTTGGCTCTTTTAATTTACCGCGCACATGTCCATATCATGAACCTGCCTTAGAGTCATCAGTCAGTCAGTCTCGGATTGAAGCTCCTGTAGTTCTAAATTATGTTAAAAATTAAACTTTTCTTTTCCTACTTCCATTCTCCAAAGCCGTCTATCGCTATCAAGAGCTCCTACCGGCTGGGCCGGAATATACTGTGAATGCCGAGACGCAGTCGTCCTGGTTGCTATGGAATCCAGCTGTCGCACTCCCTAATATTCGTCACCAGGTGCACAAGCTAGCTAGACCTAGAATTGCGGGGTATGGAATTYGCTTTTTCAGCAAAATCGAAAGCGACACACGGCGTGCTGACACGGTCGGCGCCAGTGCCCGACCCGGGTCCTGAGAAAGTGGACAACGATACATTCTTTGCGGCATCCTCGGCGGACTCACCACCGTCGTCGTCGTCGTCGCCTCGTCGGCTCGTCTCCATCCGCAGCTATGATAGCGCATTCCAACCGACACACTGCACTTGCCCCCATGCAGCTTGCTAAGCTTAGCTATGACAGACAAATTGACAATCGACTGGCCCTGGCTGGGTCCACAGATAGCTTCGCTGGCAATAGTCGGGTCATGGAGCTYAGTCTCCAGGAATGATGTGAAACTTCCGACGCAGACGCCGGGTTTCTACATTTCCATTCAACTTCCTCGGATCCTCCTCTCAGGAATGCATGGAGCACACTCAAGCAAACTTATTAAGATGGTTGAAGCTTCTTAACTTAGTTATTATGGTAATGTGGCTAATGCCATTACGAGAAACTGGGTCCACAGCTTGCTTGCACGACGACTCTGGTCAAGCGACTGGTTCATTCTCAAGGAAGGATGTGAGATTTCAACACTGAAAGGGTTGTAATTTTTCATACATCACCGTCACGAGAATGTGCGGTTTCCAGGCAATGGTATCACAAGCAACACGGAAATTAATCAAATATTCGAGCTGCTTGYATACGTGACCATGACAGCTCGTTGGCAMGAAATACACTATCTGTATATATGCACGTTCACATACATCCAGCTTCATCACGAAGAATTRTAATACGCAATTCCAGATATTGACATTAAATATGTAAGTACAACATGCTAGTTAAGCCACTGCAGAAGTGCTAATTAATGGTGCTCCACCGGCTTCCAGCTGATCAGCTACTAGAGATCTGCTGCCAAATGCATGCCCGGCGCTACGATAACTTCTAGCACGGTCTACTCTTGCTACGTCTGTTCCGCAACTCTCATGTTCTGAAATTCTACGTACAGAAGCTAATGAAAACAACTGAACAGTCAGCTACGCTCCTGTCTTCTGCTAATCTATCTGGAGACTGAGAGAGGGCGCMAGTGGAGATGATAGCAACTGATGAATCTCTGAGAGCCGGTAACAAATTCCAGTCGAGTGGTGAAAAGCACTTTCATGCAGAAGATGAGCTCCAAAACTCGGTCACGGAACGCAGATCTTCCAGCCACCTGGTAGCAGTCACCTGGCATGCAGTCTCGCCGGCTGGGCACTCTTTCGCAAACTCCAGCCCGAACCAGTCATGTCCACAGGCATGCAATCACGGCACGGAAGAATCGGCACTCATCAGTCAACAGCAAAGCAAGCATTTGCACAAATTAACGCTACTGCTACAAACACAAGGCCCACTGCAGCAATTAGTGACACAGCATGCACGGCATATATATATGGAAGGTAAGAYCGGTCCCCCCGGATGTTTGTACTCTACCCCAGAGACATGGGAGCTCCCTTCAGTCCAAGAGACGCTAAGCTGAAGGCTGGTCAGCTCCCGCATCAGACATTCGGATTCCATGTCCTCCGCAACGACACAGGAAGCCGGAAGCATGAGTCGGCAGCAGTGCAAACCTCAATTCAGCCACTATTGAACCGAAGGAAGCTCCCACAGCCACTGAGGTGCAGGTGCATCCACCACAACTAACTGGAAACCGTACCACAACTAAATGTAAACCACAACATTCACAACCACGGAAACACCACCAATTCTCCTACTCTCTACTCACCTCCACCAAATCACCAAACAAACTCAAAACCTCCACCAACACCCATGAGAACAACACAATCACACACACACACGACAAGAAAAGAAAATCACAAAGCCTTCTCGTCATGGCCCCTCCACAACCACGACGTCGATGACGATGGTGATGAAACCAAAGCCGAAGTCGTTCGAAGCCAAAACCGAAGCTGGCGGGACCGAAATGATGCACGGGTTTGCAGGAAAACAAGCGGCGAGAATGAGCGAAAAACGGATGGATCCTCGAACTCAACGTACTGGCAGTTGTTGCAAGGAAACCAAGCTCCACTCAAAGAGGAAAAAGGCGACTGCTCTCTCTCTCTCTCTCACGCTCTCTCTCTCTCACACTCTCTCTCACACTCTCTCTCTCGCTCGCTCTCCGTGTCGAGCTCTCCCTCTCTCGCAGCGAGACTGCAGTTCAAGGTATGAAGCAACAGGCAGCGGATGCGAGCGGTAGGAATAATTACAAGGATCGCGGCCAGGAGGATATATAGGGGTCCCGGGGGGTCAGAGCACGAGAACATGAACTTACTTTAGTGCAGGCCTGGAAAAAGTAGTMGAGCAGGAAAAAAGGCTCCTGGTTTTAGGGCCTTTGGCAGGGGTGGAAGTATCAGTAACCTTTAAAGGACATTTCATGTCCGGACTTGGTCAAAAGTCGTTAGAGTTCTACACCACATTTCAAAATTTTTGATAGTTGTCAAAGGTACACTAATGATGGTAAATAGTGTTATCCATACTAACTATTTTTGAAATGCTATAAGTTTTTACTCTTCATGAATATTTTTACGAAGTGCATGGATACTAATAGTACTATAGTTGGAAAAACTTTGAACATATAGTTGGTAAAAATACTCATTAATAGTAAAAACTTATGGCTGTTTTAAATCAATTAGTGTAGGTAACACTATTTACCATCATTAGTGTCGTGAATATATGTGTACGTATAAAATTTAATCTCATTATTTTCATGATTGAAAATCATCACATTAGATTTTAGTAAGCATAAAATTTTATATTTCAAAGTAAATCATTTGGAAAAATTATAGTAATTATTAATGAAATGCTTAAACTAGTATGGAACTTTTATAAAAAAGGGAAAAAAATGGTGACGACAAAAACATCATGGTATATAGTTGGTACTTGGTAAACCCCCTTGAGCTCACACCAAGAGAACTTCAATTTAAAAAAATTCAAAAAGTAGTGTCTTTTGAGCTTTCAAGATGCTTTCTTTGAAGTGTCACAAAATCACAATTTGAACAATTTTGGAAAAGTTCAAAATGGATTGAAAAGTAAATTATTGGAGCTACATTCTTCTAGTTAAGGTTTAAAAAATTTTAAAGCAAAAACTATGTGAAAATGCAAATTCTTACTTTCAAAATGATTAGGGGCTTGCAATGTCCTTTTCAGGGTTAAGTTTAATTAAAGAGAGAGAAATTTMTGGATGTAGTAGAAGCCATTAGTTTTCCTAGGCATTGGCAATCCGACTTGTGTGACCTTAATATCCTTACAGTTTGTAAGAGCATCCCCTATGGTCTTTTAAATGTGGGCCCTTTAAATTAACAAAAAAGTTGCCCTCTAAACTGATTTGCGTTTGAAGAATGCATTATTCACCACACTTGCGGTGCAACTCAAGGCTACGACACCATGATTTTGCAAAAAGGAAGACAACTGAGGTAGGAAGACCAATTCTTGAATACATGGAGTCAACATGAAATCAAGACAATAGTTTGTTTTATCTTTTTCTTTTGAAGGGCTTGTCAAAGAGACTTTATGTGCATTAAGCATCCAAATTCATACTTGGTAGCAATGAACGTGGAATCTCATTTTTTAGCAAAACGATTCGATTCTTTAAATATTCAATGTTCAAATTGGCACTTCAAGCGATCATTTGAAGGGCCAAAGGGAATGTTTTGAGGTAGCCTCAAAAAACTTCTTTAAGAATCACTTCTTATAAAAACAAAAATCTGAAATTGGTTTTCTAGATTTATATATATGAGGGAAGCTTTGAATTATTCCCTTTTGATTAATGAGATAAATGTTATGAGGAGTTTTAGTTTGTGGGTAGTAAATTTTTTAGAGATTTCATAAGACTACCTCCAAAAATAAAAAATAAAAGGAAATTGCATATTATTCAATAACTTCTTAACCATGTTAGTAGTCAAAAGTTATGAAAATTGTTGTGCCTTAAAGCTACTTCTTGGGCACATGTGTGATAATTTCAAGAAAAAAAAATTGTTTTTAGTGAGATTCTTAAAATAGCTATGTTGCCCAAAAAATGAAGCTTCGTGCTTTGTTCCTATAGGGATTAAATATATAGCAGACTAGGAAGAGTTAAACTAAAATCAAAAGTACTAGAGCAAATTTTTAAAAATAGATAGTTTTTTTTTTCTCCATAATCCTATTTCTTATCAAATTAATTTCGGGAAATAAATAATTTCATGATTAAACTAAAAATGGCCATGCCTTTACTACAAATTTCAAAATTGTGCTTGAAAAATATTCCTGCACATGAGGTATGACAGAAAATAGTAAAGTTCTTTCTTGCAATCACCTCATAGATCAATTTCCGCCAAGCACCAAAAGTGAGGAAATCACTTGGTTTGCATTRGGGTTGCACCATTTTTGTTCTAGAAAATATAGTCCATTTCTTTGAGCTCCTTCATAGCCTTCATCCCAAAAACATTCTTTTTACCAACTCAAAGTACTAATAATTCATAATTTCAACCTTTTTGGAAAAGCAAAATATTTAAAGTTAGAACTTTAGCATGCAGTGATGAATTGATCACCTATTTTATAGACTGCCACATCAAGAGTGTCCTACATGTATTCAAGTGTTTGAAACCCCTAAATGACCCAAAATAGCTATGTTGCCCAAAAAAATGGCTAAGTGTTCAAAACCATACAAATTCAAAAAATTGGTCACCAAAAAATATGAGGTTGAAGAGCATAACACGCATAATTCCAATCAATTTACGGCTTTTCAAAATCGCTTCTACAATTTTTTGAATGAATTTCTAATGTGATTTTTTCTCCAAGATCTAGTATATCTAAAGCTTGTTTCCAAGAACCCTCAACACTAAAAAATCAAGATTTGCAAAGGACATCCTAGCACAAAATCTTGAATAGAAAAAGTCTATGAATAATAGCTGTCTTGATAAGAATTTTATTTAACTTCAAAATTTTATTGATACCTAGAATTTGGTACCTTGGGCATGTAAGGGTTAAGGTGTTTTTGCAATTCATTGGGTCAAAGCAAATAGACCTTTGGAGTACTTTAACCCCTTAAAGGACAATTGTCTGTTTAATGGCCAATTGAAAATCCAAGTAGGTTCTTATGAAGCCAATTTTGGACAAATATTTTCAAAAACTGGACACAAAATGTGAACATATGCCTCTTTAGTGGGAATTTAATTTGTTCAATTTTCAATTGGGTGCCTAAATAAAAAAATATACTATTCTCAACTTTTTGGGGAGTCTAGCTGTCTAGGCAACTTTGGGTAGCATGTGCAGAGATCCTCCTTTAAATTAGGAGATATGTAACTTACATGATACAAGATGCAAATGTCAAAACGACGTAGTGTAAAAACCTCACTCTATGAAGAGTTAGATCGTTGGCCTTGTCACGTAAGGTTGGGAAAAAACTTTTTCTTCTAAACTTGAAATTTTATAATCTTTCAATTTGTGCGGTCAAAATTTCTAAGAAAATTTCCACACATTCCATAGTAGTCTTGTACAAATTTTTATGGTTGAATTTTAAAAATAAACTTTTTTTTTCATCGATCTGAAAAGTTGCATTTTTTCACAATTTCTATCCAAAATTTGCCTTGTTCTTTTGGGATTAATGACCTTTAATTGCAACATGATTAAATTGTTCACTTGAAAATTTGCAATAGATTAAGAGTAATTGCACACCGCAATACAAAAGTCCCATTGTGCACTTGAAGCACATAGAAATGCTTGATTTGCCGACTAGTTTAACATCATAATTGAGATATTTGCACAACAAACTAACAAGTTTATCCAACTCTTTTTTTTCCATATATAATTCATGATCTTCACCAAAAGAATTCAAGAGATCACAATAAAACATACATTGAAGGAGACAAATAGTAAATTTTTTTCTTGAAACAATAAAATCTAATTTTAGATTTTGAACTTCAAAATTGAATATAAAAAATCCTAAAACAATATGAATTTGAAAAATATTAAAAGACTTTAAATTGGAAAAAAAAATTGAAAAATTGGAAAATGATTTCAATAGTTGTCAATGAGATCTTTAAATTTAGTGTATACAATGCATTGTAAGACAACACCATTGCAATGTTAATTTTTCCAATTTTGAGCATTTGAAGATTTTTAAATTTTTGGGGTGTATAATGGGGTATCGTAGGTGACCCTTCTCTTCAAAAAATTTCCCTCCGCCTGAAGTTCATTGTGCAATTATTGTGGACATTTATGCAAGTTTATCAAAACATTTCTTTTGTACATTGTGACAAAAAACCTTTAATTTGTACCGTAATATACGAACACTCTTGACCCCTAAGAGCTCAAACGACCATTTTTTGGTCGCTGCCCAACTTTGGGCAGAATTTTCAGGCAGAAAAAAACATTTTTTTTGAATTTTTTTTTTATTCCTTGAAAATATTGGGTTGTCTTTCAGTATTTATATTCAAAACTAAGATCGCTACGGTCAAAAAACAATCATAAGAGAAATAGCACAATGTGTTTAGAATTTTCTAGTGTTAAAAAACTTACTATTTGATGAACGAATTGAAATTTTTATGACCAGATCTTATGCATTTTTTTCAATTCAATAGAAACCACTATTTTGACCAATAAAAAAAAATTCAAGTAACACATTTGTGTTTTGTCCAAATCCCTTGGGCTTTTAGGGGTTAACAACTATAGAGACTAAGAATTTCAAATGCAGGGTCATTGCAAGAAAGGGTGTCCAAAAAGCATAGCATTTTGGACGGTATTCATTTTTTCCTCTGGAGTATTTTACAATTAGAAAATATTTTTTTTCTTAAAGTGAAAAATATGTTTAATGTATTCACCATTATGAAGAAAGTACCCTAGGTAGGAAGGAAATCATAGAAAATTTCTCTAAACAAGAGAACTTGAGAAGTAAAAAATCTCATGAAGATAGTTACTTACACTGTAGTCTCAAATTTAATTTGTAAAAAATAGGAATTTTTTTTTAAGAAAACCAACTAAAAAATTCATTTGCAAAGAATTGATGGTGATGAGATTTCACTAAAAGAATGATCTTAGAACCATCTTCAATATTCAAAAATTGCGCGCAATGGGAGTGTTGTTTGCACTCATGTGGAGGATATGAAATAATATATTTTCAGGGTTTTTTTGGTAGATATATGCTTTCCTACTATACCATGAAAATTTCAGCTCCAAATCATTAAATTTGGGGACTCCTAATGTAGTAAAAAACCCTAAACCTCACCATGTGACAACTTAACAAAAATGATTTTTAAATATTAAATGATTTTTTTTAATTTCTATAAAACAAAGGATCTGATTACCATGAAGTTAGAAATTTTCAATAGAAATTTCATGTTCATGAGACTTGTGATTCAAAAGTTATTAATATAGCGAACAACAAGAGAGTGTGTCACCATTGTGATGGGAAATAGGACTACCCTTTTTGCAATGACTTTGTAAATAGATAATGGAAATGCACACTTGAAATTTCAGTCGCTTTTAGAATTTGAAAGAAAATTTAAATTGTTATAAGCAAATAATAGTAAATAATACTCAGTAAATAACAATAAATAATACTCAATTAGCAACTCCAACAATTTGTCAATGCATGTCAACTTGGTCAAGTTGATAACATTGCCTCAAATTGGCAAGTTGATTACAATACTAGTAAGGTAGAGATACACATAACCGATCAAATAAGCAATTCTACACATGATCTAGGGTAGTGCTAAGCAAATCAAATATTTTCAAAGGTGAATTTACATAAATGTAGGGGATTGCAAAAATTTGGTAATTTTATCTCTTGAATTGAAATTACTATGAATATTGAAAGGCAAAAGTTGGGCTTGACCAATGACCAACATCTAGAGTCATTCAATTTGGATCATTCAAGAACTATTTTCCCGTTCATTGCTTCATACTTTCTTGCTCACTTATGTGTCATGAACTTATTGGTCCAAACCTTAAGAAAATAAAAAGCAAGCATTCGCAAGACAAAATGGAATTACCTTCCACCCTTGGTCGGAAATACGGCACCCTATTGATTGGTGATGGGGCACCGGTCAATAATGGGTACCTCTACTTTAATACTCCACACAATGAAGAGCCTCGTGAACACAAGAGATGTAATTCATGAGAGGTGCATAGTGAGGCATGCACCCAAGACAACATTTTTTAAAAATTATTAACTCAACCCAAACCCTTACCAAATTTTAAAAAATTTTAAATTTTTTAAATTTTAAATTTTAAATTTTTAAATTTTAAATTTGCATCCCCCTTCCACCTCTTATAATCTTCATAAGCTAATAGGATGGACAATCAATATGGGACAATCAACCCGTATACATATTTAGTATACATATTCAGTATATGTACTATGTATATGTATTTTGTATATATATTTTGTACACGTATTCTATATACATATTCAGGGGGTATTCGGGGGTATTTTAAATTTTGATCCATGAGCTTGGGTTTGGGGGGGTATTTTTAATTTTGATGGGGAGCCATCTTTTCAGTGCATAGGTGCATAGTAATTCATGAGAGGTAAATTGTCAATAACCAAACCTAGTTTGGAACATCAGCTTGTGAATTTTGAGAAGTTGATAAAACACTTTTTAGTTATTGGCTGGCAACAAAAAAAAATAAAACATACAAGTCAATCAGGAAGGCTCTRTGGAGATGAAWTWTTGAAGTCTTGGCCTCTTTGGGGGTCCACTAGGCAATAATTTGAAAAGTATGTGAGTTAAAAGCTTACAATTTATTTTTTGGTAAATTTTATGATTGAATTTGAAAAACTTTAGCATCATTTTCAATCCAAAATAAGGAATATATGTGCTATAGTGTTGTAAGAATGGGATATATTAGGCCATAGGTATTTTAATATACTACTTGATATAATTGATTTTTTTGTTATGTACAATGCATACCCCCTACTAATTCAAGTTGGTGTGGATGAAAAATATGCATCCTCTATTTTACAATTGAGGGGTGTTTGTGTAGACAAATGTGTATTCAAGTCATTGGGTTTGTGGTAGTGTGATGTTCCCTAGATAAGAACACTTTCTCCCTAATTGCGGTTGAGCAACTTTGAAAACAACTTTTAGTGTATTCAAAAATACAAATTTTCCTAAATTTTTTTTTTCAAATTCCATCAAATCCCTCATTAGAAAATTTCTTGTCTTCGTTATGTGCTTCATTTTAAAGCAGTTGTTAGGTTTAGGTCCCAAATGACTATGCGTAGATGGTGGAGACAAACTTCATGTTGGAACCTTCACTAGTAAGAAACTCCCTCTTCTAATGGATGTTACCAACAAAACAAGAATGTCTTTTAGAATTGGCAAGTGATTTCTGTTTGACTGCAAGTAAGTTAGTGAAAGTTATTTTGGTATGAGGAATAAGATTGTCTAGATGTGAAAACCATAGGGGAAGGGCAATCTTGTGGCATGCTTTGTAAAAGAAGAGAAATGGTTGGATGTACACCATGGATGAAAAGAGAAGCTCTTTATACAATTGGAACGATAGAAAAAAGACAACCTAAGGTAGAAGTACCCATTACCAACCAGTGCCCCATAACCAACCATAGATTGACTTATTTCCAACCAAGGCTAGAATGGGTTTTTTTCATTTTTTCAAGGTTGGGACTAAAAGTTCATGATACATGTTCCAAAATAGTGCAAAAAAAAGTAGGAAGCGGTGAGTGGAAAAGTAGTTTTTTGAATAATTGGAATTGGAAGAGTGTAAAGATCGGCTATGGGTCCGGAGCACCTTTTGCCTTTTCAAAATTTATAGTAATTTGAATTCATGCGATAAAATTACCAAAGATTTTGCAATCCTCATCATTTTTATCAACACACCTCTAAAAATATTTACCTTGCATTTCATTGCTTCAAATTCGTCCAAATTCCTTATTTGGTTAGTTATAGGCGGTTCTACCTTATATGGGATATGGAAAGCAAAAACCATGTTCAAAGTAGAATGTTTGAAACAATGTCTAGATGTCAAAAACAACGTTCAAAATATCTAGTGGTCAAGTTACCATCTTTGGATTATCCCATATCCTTTATTTGACCATGGAAGGTCAACAAATTGTAGTATAAAAATGACCTTTCTATTTTCAAAAAAAATATGAAGAAAAATGTCAATGAAGCAATTACTTGACTTTGCCATAAAAAATTCTCTTGAAGGTATATGGTAAATTTCCGTTGAATTTGACAATTTCTCTTGTTCAAATTTTTTTTGACTTTCTTTTAGATAATTATTTTGCGCCATCCCTGTCCAATGGATATAGTATGCACCAATTGATATCTCAAAAATGTTTAGACGTTTTAATTGATGTCTCTAAAAACAATATTAATCTTCCAAAGTCCCAAGGCCTTTTTCCATCAAAAAACACTCAAAACTACCATTTCTATTGCAAAGAGCAATAAAAAAATGTTTAGATGTTTTAATTGCAAAACAAATTTTGCAATAAATTTGTTTTGCATATCTAACTATAAGATCTTGCACTAGACTATTGTAAGAATAAGCAAAACAAATTTTAGGAACTTTAACCATGTACATTGCAAGATATTTGCATCTAAAGTGAAGAAAACAAGTTTATTTACACCTTGCTTGACTAGATTTTTTGGTATAAATATTCCTAACTTAAAACTTTTGCACTTGATTGATTTTGATTTTCAAATTTCTTATCTTGAGGAATTGAGTTCAAAATCTTGGAAAAAATTCATCAAAAAACAGTTAAATTTTTACTCATTAAAAAATTGTTAGATAGAACTTATAGAAGTAGGTTCAAGATTGAAAGGAAAACTAAGCCATTAATAACTCTAGAATGGAATTGAAACACAATGATTTCAATTGTGAGATTTTCTTAGCAAAGAAAATTTACCCTATCTAACAATTTATTTGGAAAAAATATAAAAACTTCATTCAAAAATTAATTATATGAGTTTTTTTTCAAAAAGATGCTTAGATTGCCCAAAACACAAGATTATCCATAACTTTCTCATCATTAATCCAAATAGGATGAATCAAAGTTTTATATGTACAAAAAATTGAATCTTGAAGAAAAAAATTAAAACATTAAAAAATTTCTTCTTTTGTGAATTTTTTTGGGCTATCCCGCAAGTTGCTTTTGGACTTAGGGTGGCATAACTTTTGTTCCCGGGCTATGATTGAAATAAATATTATATTTCCAAAAAACTAATCTAATTTCCTATGTTCAAAAAATCATATAAAAAATCAAAATCATGCCTTGAGATCTAGAAATCCCAAGAGGCCTCTACAATCCTACAGGGGTTTGAGAACTTTAGGGGTTAAAATTCTCAAAAAGACATGAAAGTTTGCCATGCCAAGTGCTACATAGGTGCCACATCACTGGGGGCCACATCCACTACAAGAAAATGGGGGTATAAATGACTTGTCCACAATGACTGCACCAACAACAATGATTGCAAAATGACTATTTTGCAGTCATTGTTGTTGGTGCAGTCATTGTGGACAAGTCATTTATACCCCCATTTTCTTATGATATCATATTTGCCATGCCATAGCCCACCAACAGAGCGCTTACGTGGTTGCTACATGGTTAACTTTTCGCACTTTCTTTGAATGTGTTCGTGTAGATGTTGCTATAAAAACGGGGCTTGTTTTTTTTAATTTTTCTAGTATTTTTGTCATGTCAATCTGGATGGATTTTTCTAGACATCTACATTAGACATACTTGACATTTGACAAAACATTTGTCCATGTTCATCAACTTGTCAAAAAAAAACATGAATTCCTTCTAGTGCTTTGGAATATGCAACGGCTATATTCTTCTATATAGTTATATAGTGGGTTGGGCAACTCTACAGAATTTGTTGTAGGCGGAATAGGATGCCTTGTCTGCAAAGGATTTTCATCGAGTAAAGTTGATGATCACCCACCCTTTCATAGTTGATTTCTTTATGAATTCAAGAAAGTGCAATTGCATGCAGACTCTAATAAAGCTTGATGTATTCAATTTGATATGCTCGCCCTAAACTTTGAATGAAACTTAATTTGCGGTTGTAAGGAAAACAGAAATGGAATAGGACAAAAATGTTATTCTAGATTTAGAATTTGTGAGGGCTTATGTTGTAATTGCACTTTCAATTTTGGTTTTCTTGAGTTGTTTTTGAGACTATTAATGCATGAACAATAGTATTTTAATAGCATGAGATTGCAAAGTAGATTTGAATGCTTGTAAGTAGTTAATTGTTCTTTTCTAGAGCTTGCAACCTCAAGTCTATGTCTTCAAATGCTACAATTTGGCTAGGAGAGGGGGCATGCACACAAGTTCATTGAGCAAAAGGATATATTATAAAAATCATATCTTTCACTTAAATGGCTTTTTGCAAAAATAGAACTAACCAGACCTTGCAATAGTAAACCAATAATTTAAAAATTATTATTATAGAGACCCATAAAATGAAAAATACCACTAGAATATTGCTTAGAATAAGACGTAGTTGATGTAGGTTTATACAAAATAAAATACAATCAAGTGCCCCTCCCATATGCAAATGCTATTGAGGTGGATGTTGAAGAACTTTTTGTTTAGGATTGAGATCAAGTACAGCCTTGCTTAGTTCACCAAATATGAGTTTTGAATAGAAGTATGTGAATTATTATTTGAGCAAGGATAAAAAATGAAAAGCCTTAGAGAGAGAGAGAGAGAGAGAGAGAGAGAGAGAGAGAGAGAGAGAGAGAGAGAGAGAGAGAGAGAGAGAGAGAGAGAGAGAGAGAGAGAGAGAGAGAGAGAGAGAGAGAGAGAGAGAGAGAGAGAGAGAGAGAGAGAGAGAGAGAGATTGACATTAGTTCGAGAGGATTATATTGTGTTTGGACTTTGGAAGAAGTTCAAAGTGTTCTTGAGTCTAAACTTTGAATCTTGCAAAATGCAAATATCATTTTTCTACCAACATGAAGCCTATTTTAAGTCATTCAAGAAAGGAGGATTTGAAAAGGATGGTTGATTTATTTTGAAAGTGACCTTGCTAAGTTTTTTCCAGTAGCTTGCCATTTTAGTCGATGGAAGTCATTGTTACCTATATTATTTGAATAGGTACACATTAATTTGTATACTTCATTGCTAAAACAAAATTATAAGAGAAATCTGACATTTTCATTTTGTGTTTGTTCGAACCATTTGCAATACAAACCAATAGTAAATAGCCATGATTGTAGTGATGTATATAATTCTTTTTGCAACTAGTGACTAGTGACAATGTGAAAATGTATTTATCTTTGTACACTAGATCAAACAATTTGTCCAATGAGGCTGAAGTGAATTGCACTAGAGTATTCAACAAGAGTATTTTTTATAGAAGATTGAACAAAATGTTGTTATGTAAAAACATCTTAAATGCATTACAATGCTTTCAAAATAGAGCTGAAAATACACTTTTTTAAATGTACATTGCCATCTAACAAATTGAAGAATGTTTCACAAAGTTAAGCTTCACAAAACTGTAACTCAAAGCCATCTATTATAGACAAATGTCAAAACTCAAAAATTTGGTGGCAAAGAATATGTCATTCATTATATGATGAAACTCTAAGTGATGGTGGTTTTTTCTAAATGTAAATTTAGAAGTTTTTGTACTATTGACTATGGAGTGAATAAAAAGAACATGATACATTCAAATCTTTGGTTAAACTTCAAGATAATTACAAATCACTATTATTTTTCCACAATTGAAATGATCATTTGACTTAGTTTATACCTCACCACCTAAAAACTCAATCAAATCTTTATCATTAATTTGAATATGTAGCATGACATTGCATAGGCAAAATCAAAGTTTAGAACTTTGGCAAATACAATGATAGTAATATAGATATTTTTTTTTTCATCATAATTGTAAAATCTTGATATTGATTGTTRTACCATTTCATTCATCATTATGCATCATGAGCAATATAGGCACATTTGTAAATTACATGACTTGCTTGATTCAAGACATTTGAATTTCCTTCATTTCCAATGTTCACTAAATTGTTTGACAACTGTGAGCGCAATAAATTCTAGTCAAACACCCTATTTGGTTTGTAGATTGCTAATATGATGCTTTGACCATATCATTAAGCTAAGAGATGAAATATTTTCATTTTGCAACAAAATCAGAGTATTCTTAACTATGTAGGTACAACATAGTTATAAGCACTTGTTGGTATAAGGAGACAATTTATTTGGACCATATTAGAGATTGCAATACGAATTAGCTAAATTGCAAGTTCTAACTTAGCTAGCCATATGTATTGACTTGCATCTAGCTTCATGAGTACCTAAGTTAGCTCAAGATGGATGCCTAATTATAACATTGAATCTATAACAAAATATCTTGTTCCACATAACCAAGAGCAATCTTTAAAGAGTATTAATTGTAGCTTTATTGTATAGCGTCCACTTCAAATTATGTAAATGGTAGTAAATCCTCTTAAATAGTCTTTTCATACTAGTCTTTTGTTTTTATTAAACATAAAAAGTTATCAAAGGAAGAGATTAGTTTGGGCAACTGCAAGCTATGGTCCACTAGTTCTTAGACAAGTCTCTTTTTGCATTCTAATACATGTAATATACAGTCTTGTCCATTTTAACATAATTATGAAATCTGAATTTATTTTTCAAAATATACTTTGCATTGAATTATTACAAAATAAAAAGGACCAAACATTGTGATATACTAAATGCAAAGACTTTCAAAGCCAATATACATTTAGATATGCATCCATTTGATAGTTTTGACTATTCAACATGAAAGTGCACTAAAATTTTGATATTTTTTATGATTTTATGTAAGATTTGTTTTTTAATTGTTACATTATTAGTATCATCTAACTATAAACTATTCATAAAAACCAAGGTTGTCCACGTTCAATGTCCTAGACCAAATCACATTTGAAAATCGGACGACCAGACGTTTGAAGCCAACAAACGTTTACGTCCTAGCAGTTGGACGGGGCGACAGGTGGTCGGGCGGACGGGCGGGTTGACGGGCAGTTGGCCGCTTCGCCATCGGCCGGTCGGTCGGGGGACGATGGGCGGTTGGGCAACGTCAGCTGCATTCACGTCAATTGTTCGGTTGACGGTTGGTCGGTGGTCGGGAATCTGACCACCCAAATGTCGGCGAACGTCCAGGGGGTCGCGTCCACAGATGTTGGACGTCCGGACAACCCTGATAAAAATTAATGATATCTAATATTAAAAAAACATATTACTAGATACATATAGACTACGAAACAAAAAAAACATATCTGTATTAAAGACTCCATGTAATACAAAAACACCAAAACACATAAAAAATCATATTGATTTAAAAATTTATCAATTATTAAAATTATCATAATATTTATCTCAAACTTTTCATTCCTAATCACTTGTCTTGTATAAATAATTTTACAATTCATTAATTAAACCAATAAACATGTTCTATGATTCAAGACCCATCCATATATTCACATCATCTGTTCAAAGCTCCCCTCAAATATAAAATTAATCACTAATGCAAAAGTCTCTCTTTAACAAATAAAAGTCAAAAAATACTTTTTATTAGTATAAGCTAGATTATTATAATGTATATATAAGTACMTACAACATTATCAAAGACCTAAGAATATAGAATCAACTCAAGGAATMAAACTTTATGTAAGTCAATGGAATTTTGCCCTTGCAGAAAGATGATTTGAGGCAGTAAGCTAGAATAGCAAAGTCTGATTCCACAAATGTAAGGGTAGTTGTAAGAAACACCTGTCGTTTTTGGGTCAAAATGGCTTTAGTACTCGAGTACTGTGACTTTTGGAATAAAATTTTCAAAAATGAAATAAAATATGGATAATTTGTAAAGCATTCAAAAAATTACATGTGTGAAAATTCAGACCTAGGAAAATTTATTTCCAAAAGTTATACGCACTCAAAGAGTGATGGAAAATACCAAGAAAATGAACACTTTGATGTGATATTTTTTTTAAATAGTAAAAACATTCAAAAAATTCTCCCCCCAAAAGAAATTTTTCCTCACTTGAAGATTCTTCTTCTCAACCATTTTTAGCTTTGGAAAAAACAAATTGAGTTATTTACACTTGTGCAAAGGTAGTGCACTTTGAGCACATGTGGAGGGTGGATAGATTACTATTTTTAGAAAATCTCTTTGTGGACCTCTGTAACTTTAGTATAAGTCCTTGCATCTCAATTTTGAGCTTCAAATTCGGATTTAAATGGCCAAGGTAGACAACCAATCGGGGGCAGATTAAAAATAGTAAACTAATTTTTAAAAATTTGAAAAAATTACTCAATATCTGCAACTACCACATGTACCTTTATTTCAAGTTCAAAAAAATGTAAAAGTTATGAGCAAAAAACCACTTGTCCAAGGGCAAGGGGACAAAAAAAAAGGAGAAGTGTTTCTTGCAATCACCCTTTTTCACCCATTGTTTAGTGTTGAAGTAAGGTAGGAGCACTCAATGGTGTCCATGCACCTAATGGGGTCAATTTCTAAGTCAGGTATTTATTCTAGAACATAAATGTAGGTCAAATTGTATACAACTTATCATTTAGGTAAATGAAAAAGCTAACTATACTACTATAGTCTATGTACATTTATCATTTGAAATGACTATTATGGGTTGAAACCAACGCCATTAGGTGCATAGATGCCATTGGGTGCTCTTACCTTAGCTGGTACCAAAAACGAGATAATTCATGGGGTCCGTTTTTGGTGAAAATCCATGAATGTTTTTTTTTGGGGGGGTATGAGGCCATGATAAGGTAGAAGGTCCACGAAGCATCCATGTAAAGGCTGAAGCTGAATTTTGGCAAGGTGAAACTGCTTGAAATAATTTTCAGTAAATTTTCCTTGAAAGACAAGTGGAATTGGCATCTAATCCGAGTCGTATCATATTTTTTGGAGCTTTGTGGAATTAGTTATGAATTTTTGAAGTTGCAGAAAAGTGCATTTCAATGGGCTCTAAAATGGACCACCTCCTCAACATGTTCACTACTTGTACATTGGAGAGTGCAAAATGTACCTCCAGAGCTTGATTGGTTTAAGAACCTGCTCCATTTTTGCTCCATTTTTGCTCCATTTTTGCTCCATTTTAGGACCTCCTACCTTCCATGAGAAAAGGGCACATGAATGGCTGCATGTAACAGTCTGATTGCATGACGGGACATTCAACAGGGAGTCCTCCGTCCCCATGCAGGAAAGGTCAGTATATATAATTGTGCTTTGTTACATCCCTAGGAAGGACTTTGCCGTTACTTAATAAATCCAAGATTGGGGTTGAGGCAGTTACCATAAAAGACAATTCGGTTCACTGTTCCGGGTCCAGTTTTCAAGGAACAAAAAGGGACCCTCCCTGCCTCTGCCTCTGCCTCTGCCTCAGCCTCATTGTCATTGTTTTAATTGGAGCAGGCGCTACTATCTGGCTTAACTTAAATTAGTGAAGTGAGGATGAGCCAGCCAGTCCAGTATCAGTATTGTAGTGCCGTGGATGGGAGTTTATTATTAATAAGTTAATAATAAGCTTAATAAGATTCCTTCAGCTAGTGAGGTGCTTCATCAGACTGGAGTTCCATCGTCACCCTACCCTTTGGAAGTTTGATTCCCTACAGCAAAGAGACAAGGAGAAAAGACAACAGCAGGAAGCTTCGATGTGGATGAGGCGAAAAAGAAAAAAGCAACAACTAGCTCCGAGTTATGAAATCAATCAAATGAATCCCCAACTGCAAACTGCAACTACAACTGCAGCAACAGCAAATATAACTGACAAACGTCAACTACCTTTACTCCTCGTCAATTGGAACTGCATATGTAACAGAAGGTAATATCATATAGTGCTTAATGCGGAATGTTCATAATATTACTCCCTCGGTCCCACTAAAAGCTTCCCAAATTCCTGCTGCAAAGACTATAAATCAACCTGATTAGGAAGCTTTTAGTGCGACTGAATCTGGAGTATGTGACTTTCCTTTCCTTTCGTTGTAACTTACTAGCAGACACTATGTTTTCCCTTTTCTTTTCCCTCAGGTCTGTGCAGCAGTGTTTGGGAAGTTTTTTTGAGTTTTATCACCTATTTTCCTTCCCTTCCCACTAAAAGCTTCCCAAATTCTTGTTGCACAGACTGTAAATCAACCTGATTAGGAAACGACCTGATTAGGAAACATTTAGTGGGACTGAGGGAGTATTTTCCTTCACTTCCCAAAATTGCACTGGTTTCTTTAGTGTGGAGTTCGGACTTTGATTATTTCCTCTATTTTTTACTCAAAACAATGATTTTATAGATTTTTTCCCCGTTTTTTTGGCTGATGTTTCCAAATTGCAACCGATGTTTATTCCAATTAGCTAATTAAGCAGTGTGGCTTTGAAGCTTTGAAACAGATTTCTCAGTTGATGCAATCCGCCCTTAACTTCAGTTATTATTCACGTGGTTATTAGGCATCCTGGGCTCTGCAAAGTCTACAGGCCCTCGCACGCTAGATTCAGACGGAGCTTGCTGCCTGAGCCCCGCTTCAACTTGTGGAGCAGCCCCACAACAACACAATGAAGCAGCCCTCTAAATGTTTTGTTTTGTACGGCAAATCTTCCTAGATTTTCCTACGTCTGAGAAGATCAATGGTACAAAATATTGAGAGAGCCGCTTTCATTGTGTTGCTATGGGGTTGCTCTAAATGACGTACTCATGCCACAAATTTTTTCACTAGTGTTGGAATTGAACTACAGAGAGGTCTCGGTCTCTCATTCCTACGTCTTGGTGGGATACATTTATAGTAAACTTGTCAATCACTGCACAAACAAAATCCAAATCCTTCTCCACATAAATATAGAGATTTGCATGTTTTGAAATTTGGCATGATTATTAAATGTCATATTAAGATTCACGGAATGCAAAAAAATTCTCCCTACAAATTTTATTGCAATTTAAAGGCAATGAAGTTGAAATCTAATTAAACATTTCTTGCATCTCTTCACCACACAATGTGTGGTCATTGGGCAATGATACAAGATTTGGTTCCGATCACAATTGAATTGGTAGTTGAATTGTGCGGTTGGTGTTTGGTAATTGAAAGTTTTTGTAGCATGGTTTTTGGAACCGTGTGGTAAATGGCTGGTTTACTCTAATAGGGGTAGTCACACCTTCTGACCCCTTTCTCAATCTTTAGGGAATGGAGAGATGGCATTGTCTTGTTGGCTCTATGTGGCTTGTGGAGGTCCCAATCTCTGAAGATTGAGAATTGTTGATTCTTTTCCGAAGGATGTGAAGAATGGACGTGAAGAAGATTTCTACTATAGTTTCAATTTCTACTACTACTCCCTTGCGCACTTTCACCCCGAGTTCATTGTGTTTACTTTCGCCTTGAATTTTCATCGCTCTATTGCATCCTAAGTTCTACATTGCATGCGCGTTTTGCATTTTTTTTTTTGCATCTCAAAATTTGTGCGATCCTGGCAATTTTGCTCTTCCAAATTAACTAAAATACATGTGCAAAATATGTTATGGTGAATTTTGTTAAATTGGTGGTATTTTTGCACCAAAAAATGGTGGTATTCTTTGCCATTCTAAGGAAATTTTGTGCCAATTTAATGGAATTTTTTGCAATTTATAACTTACTTAACACCATTTTAATAGAATGTTGTGCCATTTTAATGAAATGCTGCACCATTTTACCATAACACCGCCATTTTAATGAAATTCACTATCTATTGCAACAACCATAGGAAGTATGCACAAAGAATCATTTAATACAGAGACATCTATTTTACAAAGTTTGGTCTTACAACACCTTACATTGAACTCTTCATAGATCATATTTTTGTTACTTAATGGGGTATTTATTAATATGAAAGAAGTGCACATGGGTGTTTCCTACATATCTTTGTAATCAAATGAAAAAAAAATCCTCACCAATATTTTTCAATCAATTATCATGTATAACCATGAATATTAAATAAAACAATTCACCAATGATGGAGTTTTATTAATTTGAAATTGAAATATAGTCAAGGTTGTCACATTGGACAAGTTACTATTCATTTCTTGTCCAATTTCTGAGGTGTATATCTTAGGTACATTTTAGAAATTGTACGTGTCTAATTGGACAAGAAATGAATAGTAACTTGTCCAATAAGACAACCTTGAATATGGTATGATTGATATATGGCGTAACTATAAGCATTATGCAAGGCAAAAGAATGACAATTCAAACCTTTTGTTTGGCTATTTGTTTGGTTTGGTTTGATTTGTTTGTTATGGTGAGTTCTTCGCAAACCGTGTGTCCCTCCCGGTCGCATTTTGGGCACCATTACTAAACTCACAGACAATTAAGAACCCGTAAACGTCAAAGGTTCTACCAGGCATAAAAATTGCCTGCCTTTGCAAGTCTGAAAAGTCAAAACTAGAGTAAGGTATGAAGATCTCAACCGTACAATATTGTAGTGTGCATGTTGTAGATGGTGTGGAACAAATTTGGGGTCATTTGACCTTATAGATTGAAAGATTATAATGTTTTAGTGTTGAAAAAAGGCGCTGAAATTTTCTTAAAAACACATTTGGAGAAATTTTTATTTCTGAAAAAAGTCATTTTTTTAGACCTGCCCGGGCTACCCGCCGACCACTGAAAATCACATATCATGCAATAACTTTTTACCAGTGTAGTCAAATGTTATGAAAATTGTTGGGCCTTAAAGCTACTCCTCGGACTCATGTTGTGTAAAAATTTCAAAGAAAAATAATGAAAACTCTATTCGTAGTGAGCTCCCCAAAATCGCTATGTTGCCAAAAAAACGCAGTTTGGTCCTTTAGGGGTTAAGATCATTCTTTTAGTGAAATCTCTTTATCATAAAGTTCTCCCAAATTGCCAATTTTTAATTCTTTTAAAAAAATTTATCCTATTTATTACAAATTAAAACATCAAAACACCTATTTTCATGAAATTTTGCACTTTTTTAGTTCTCCTACTTAGAGAACTTTCCTATGCTTTTCCTTCATAGGGTATCTTTTTCTTACATGTGTATACATTAAATATATATATTTTTTTAAGTTTAATTTTCTTTTCTAATTTTACAGTACTCTTAAAAAAATGAGTACTATGCCAAACGCTACAAAAACCACAAGGTGTTTCATGCATCACCCAAAACTAGCATACAAACACATTTTAGAAAGAAAAATATCATTATATTGACTCATTGTGTCTCCAAAGTTGTTTTGAAATGTCAAAAAATAGCAAAAAAAAGTTGCAAAAAACACATCTTCGGTAAAACCTCTCTCTACTATAATGCTAAGATTGGTCACTGACAACTTCTTGAATTGATTTTATAATTTAACTACACAAACTAGACTAGTATGCGCAACTTTTCCAAAAAAAATTGAATTGGAAATGGACACTACATGRAGAAGAGATAAGCCGCTAAAGATCACTATATTAATCCAAAAATGTTTACATTTTGAACTTCATATTGCTCCCAAACATTCAGAGGGTGATTGCAAGAAAGACTAGCCGTTTTCGTAGCATTTTGCCAAAATGGTTTTGTCTTTTGCTATAACTTTTGGATTATAAACCCAATACCCAAAACAAAAAATATGTCTCTAGAATTTTTGATTGCAATTGTATCCCTCATTTTTTAGAAATTTGAAAAAATCAATTTCTCTAATTTGTCACATTTTGGGTTTTTTTTGTTTGTAGTACTGGGAGGATCCAAACTTAATGATATAGAGCTAAAATTGTGGTGGTCTATTCCCACACTAGTTAAGTATAATCCCTATGAGAGGCATCAAAAAATATATTATTTTATGTCCTCCATGTTCGTGCAAGTAGACTAAAAA
The DNA here is from genome assembly GCA_006891605.1 of Pleurozium schreberi. NCBI lineage: Eukaryota > Viridiplantae > Streptophyta > Bryopsida > Hypnales > Hylocomiaceae > Pleurozium > Pleurozium schreberi. The sequence continues at coordinate 98,163 of VACF01002295.1, forward strand.
AAGGGGCTCCATGGCGCACACTCTTCTAAACATTGAAGAGGGTTTCAAGTTCATTATTTTGGTGAAATGCCATCACCATGAAGTCCTTACCAATTGCCAATTTTTAGTTTTTTTAAATTTCATTATGATTAATTAATCAAAAATCAAAACATTGAAATATCCTTTTTCTACCAAGAAGTCTATATGTTCCAGAAAAAGGGTATTTCAATGTTTTGATTTTTAATTAATTAATCATAGTTAAATTTTTTTTTAAAACTAAATATTGGAAATTGATAAGGACTTCATGGTGATGGCATTTCACCAAAATAATGAACTTGAAACCCTCTTCGATATTTAGAAGAGTGCGTGCCATGGAGCCCTTTTCTAAGTCTACTTACACGAACGTGGAGGACATAAAATAATGTATTTTTTGATGCCCCTCATAGGGATTATATACTTAACTAGTATGGAAATAGACCACCACAATTTTAGCTCTATATCATTAAGTTTGGGTCCTCCCAGTACTACAAACAAAAAAACCCAAAAATGTGACAAATTAGAGAAATTGACTTTTAAATATAAAATGATTTTTTAAAATTTCTGAAAAATGAAGGATACAATTGCAATCAAAAATTCTAGAAACATATTTCTTGTTTTTGATATTGGGTTTATAATCCAAAAGTTATAGCGAAAGACAAAACCATTTTGGCAAAACGCTACGAAAACAGCCGGTCTTTCTTGCAAAGTTGCAATCACCCCAAAACTTGGATTGATATGAAATTTTTACTACAATAACTAGACTTTAAGGGGACTGGAATCCAACAAATTTTATTGAAAACAAACCTTGGATGAAAAAGACACAAGCCCCCAAAGTTGCCCCATGAAAACGCATTTTAGTGAACTCAAATTGAACCTGTGAAACTTTGAATGGCTTCCAAAAACTCAGTACATCTTGGATTGATTTAAACATTTTATAACACAAATTAGAGAAGAAAACACATATTTTCCAACAAGTTTTATTGAATTTGGACATTAGATGTAAAAGTTACAACTCTGAATTGGACCACCTGATTATGTGAGGACACTTTAATTTGGTCCCCTACTCCCCTTGGGTGGTGAGGGGTTAAACCTTCCTCTAACACCTTTGGTAGTTTGGTTCAAACTCGGGAGACCTTTACAATTTTAATCTAGTGATAAATAACAAATGCTTTCAATGTACTAGCACATACTTGGAGGGACCAAGGCAAACTACTCAAAACCTATTGGAGATCTTGAGCAATGAGTTGCCTTTACCTCCAAATGTTGCATAGCATCTACACAAAATAGGGGGTTTAAGGGGACCAAATAAATAAAGTGACTTATTCTAGAAAACTATAGATGTTTGAAACATGATGTATAGACCCTAGACACTTCAGTAGCTATTGATGTACAATAAAGGTACTAGATATTTATATAGTGTGAAATGTTGATTAATTAATATGGGTCCTCCTAATACCCTTATTCAATGTAGTAATATAAAGTGTATGCATGTAGAAGTAAAATATGCTTCCTAGAATGGGGTATAAGATACTGAATTTAAGGTTAAACATGGTGTCTAAGTAAACGAAATCTATGCTCAAAGTTGCATGTGGTTTTAGAAATGTTGTGTGGAGACATGTTTTAACTTTACTACATCAAAATAGGGAGGGGGAGGGGAAGGATGTTTGCAAGCTTCAAACAAGGGCCCTGACAAGGGCACCTGAGAGAGAAGTTGCTAGGATTAGGTTTTTGAGTAGGTGGACACGTAACAATTTTTTTGCCATGATGATCAATAGCTGGCTTTGGAAGGCTCTTTTCGGACTATGGGCTGATTTTGTTTTTCAACCACCATAAGCACTACGCGCCTTGAGGAGGTACTACCCGCCCCACTTGCAAATGCCTTGCTGTATTTGTGTTATTGTCCATCTCACCCCTAGGTTGTTTGTAGCTCGGTACTTGTCATCTTATTTTCTTTACAATAAAGCCCACTTTACTTGAGTCAAGAAAAAGGTGCAACATGACTAAACTTCAAAGACAACTCAAGTTTCTATGCTAAGATTTCAAAGCAATCATATCTTTTTTTAATCTTTTTAATTTTTTTTGACAGTGTAAAAATGGCAATTACTACATTCATCCACCTTAATCATCTAAAATTGAATAGTATACAATCATTAACCTTTAAACAACGCCGAGGACGTTTTGCGTTCGATGAATGGCAAAGAATCTTTCCTTGTAGGACTAAGCACCAGGTGAGCCCTTCTTGTCCCGATCCTCCAAAACAAAGCCCAAGTAAGTTAAAGATCCATGTCTGTGGCCTAACTTCAGTTGTTGTCATGACCCCAAACAACAGAACGGTGTTACTGTTGTTCTTGTGACCTGAGGAGGAGATTCCAAAGAAACTTGGAGCATCCGGCTCTTTGTCAGGATCCCCAAATACAAGCTAGAGAGCAACTTGTGTGTGGGACTTGTCATTATCCGAAGGACAGAAACAACGGAATCATGGTCTCACTTTGAGTGGTGATTACCAGGAGAACCTCTCTTAAGGTAGCCGCACCCTATTCCGTCCCTGCACCCAATGCGACATGCACCCAATGCGAGTCAAATGTTGTCTGTGCACTTATTTCAGAACAAGAATCTAGGAGGCTACATGATCTCTTATCGCCTACATCAAATAAGATACGAGATCACGTACCCTATTGCATTCATGTTATGAAATGCATGGATGACATTTGCACGGCATTGGGTGTAGGGATAGAACATTGCGCGGCTATGTTAGTGCATGGTGCCGGGACTATGCATTTAGAGTATCCCCACCAGCATGTTCTCCACTCTATTCCTATCCCAGTTCTTCATCAATGGGATGGGGAAGCCGCTTCTCACCCATGCTTCCCCAAATCAATACTTTATACTAAATCTAGGCAAGTGAAGTCAAGATGCACTTGTAAATATAGTATCAAGGGAAAAGTAATAGTCCAACTCCAAATCATGGGAGCACACATCATACAACAACAGTAAATTCAAGAACAGGGTTTACCATTTCTCAATTCCCTATCCTCCATCCAATTTAGGAGATTGGGCCTCTCAATTCCCCAAAATTTGGAGATACAGGATGCTGGTGGGAAGGGTTTCTTCCCTATCCGGATGAAAACCATCCGATTTGGGAATAGGGAAGCCCTTGGTGGGCATGCTCTTAGAAAGAGAGGTTTAATAATGGTCACCTAACTAATGTGGGTTCTAAATAAATTACTTTTCAGGAAAAGTGTTTCAAATTGAGCCCACCTACAAACTTCATAATTGAAAGTTCCATACTAGAAGAGGTTCTACTTGTATTGTGGAAAGAGAATTGAAGCCCGGGGAGATCACTCGCGATTTTTAGAAAACTACGTGAGTTAAAAGATAGGGTCCATTTGATTCAAAGGGGGAAAATTTTATATAATTTTTAGAGCTACTATAGGGTTTATGAAATGCTACATCCTCTAATATATATAAAATAGGGTATGTAAAAATATCATATAGTAGGAATTTTTATTATTAAGTTAGCCTTGACAAATAGGAGTTGTACAAATTTTTTATAATATAGTGAGTATAAGTGTAGACAAATAATTTTGTGCGGAGGATAAAATGTGCACAATCCTATAAATGTTGGGGATTTCCTCTATCAATTTGTCACTATTGTTAGATAATTTCAGCTTGTCTATGAAAGTGTCAATATTCCAATAATGTAAGGGCATCTAAGAATCTATTGTTCTAAGAAAAAAACGTTGATTTGTAAATCTACAATGAACACTACAATAAAATAGGGGTATAAATGACTTGTCCACAATGACTGCAGCAACAACAATGATTGAAAAATGACTATTTTACAATCATTGTTGTTGGTGAAGTCATTGTGAACAAGTCATTTATACCTCTATTTTCTTATAGTTAAAAGATGTATGACAAAGGATTATCTTCTTATAAAGATACATTAAATAAATGTTTTAGGTTTGGAGGTACCTTCACTCCTATAGGGCATAGGGTTAGTGAGGACTTTGGACTAGCTATCTCACTGTTTTATGGGTGTTGTGTTTTTTTATTGGTGTTTTATTGGTGTTGTGTTTTTTATTGGTGTTGTGTTTCAGTACAAGGTGAATAGGACTTGCTTTAGTTGTTAGATTGATGATATTGCTTTTGGGGGATTCATGTTAGTGCTTTTCTAACATTTTTGATATTGTGTGGAGTCTTAATCCTTGACCGCCCCAACTCCTCAAATATGGCCACTCCAAATTGAAAGATCTCATTCTTTGACTATTATAATCTTTTGAATGGTACGGTCAAAGGACGTGTCATTTTCACTCTAGCTCTAGATTTGTCTCCACTACCAATCGGTACGGCCAATTTGTGTGGATCTTTTTTTAGATGATGGTTTGGTGGGAATGAATTGAAAAGGTCTCAATTTTAGTAAACATGAGCTTGGTGGTCAGGGGTTAAAACAATGACAAGTCTTCATACTTTGTTTGAATTGCACATTCTACGGTTGAATTGCACTAGGGTTGAATTGCACATTCTTATTTATTATTATGTGAAATTGTATTATGGAACTAGCACCTCATATATCAAAAAAATTAAGTATAAATGTAAGGCATTAGTCTTATAGTGTATATTGTGTATGTATATGAAAAAATCGGACATATAAGTTTTAGATGTAAACTAGCCCAACTATAAAAAACATTTGAAGAGTTTATAAAACATTATAGGGTATTATAAATATGTTAGTAATAGTTTTTTATGTAAAAATAGGATCAACTTAAATACAACAATCAAGGTAAATAGCCCTACATCAAATAACCTCTTAACTCAGGTACATACCTTAAATTACAAGGAGTGATCTCCCCGAGAATTGAAGGGGAATCCAAAGATAGAATACTCTTGGCCAACACAATTCTCCAAAACAAAGACCAAGTAAGTTGTACTACTCTCACAGTCCCACTAAAAGCTTCCTAAATTCTTCCTGCAAAGACTGCAAAGATTGTAAATCAACCTTATTAGGAAGCTTTTAGTAGGACTAAGAGAGTATATAGGACTTGTTATATCCAAAACAATAGGATGGTCAGTCCTACGGTTGTTCTTGTAGAAGAACTGAAGACCCAAGTAACTTATCACTTACTCCCTATTTTCAAAACAATGGCATGAATGAACCTGAGGATCGGTTATTATTGTGACTGGGTACTGGGTACCTTTGGGTTCATGTCGATCATATATTCTTGCAAGAATCCAGTGGCCTTTGTTTGGTTGACTCTGGACCACAGGGTAGGGAGGAGGTTTGCATTGAAGTTTGAGTAGCTACCTTACTCAAAAAGTGGAGTCACCTTAACCCTTGAATGTCCAGGCGGACGTTTTCGTGTGTTCGATGGATGAGAGAGAATCTCTCTAAGTTGAACAAAAGTGCAGCTATTCGTCCTTGACATTTTGTGCAAAAAGGGGAGACCCTCTACAATACTTTGACTTCCAATGAGTGCTTTTGGATTTTTTTTAAACCAATGATTCCCATGGTATCAAAATGGATGATTTTCACTGTCATTGGCCCGTCCTATAACCCTTAACCCCTAAACACCCCACGGACTAAAAGCGTCTTCACAGTCTAAAACTTCAATTCAAAGTGCTGTAACTTTTGCATCCAATGTCCAAATTCAATAAAACTTGTTGGAAAATTTGTGCTCTTTCTTCTAGTTTTTGTGGTAAAATTTTCAGGTCAATCCAAAATGTACAGATGTTTTGGGAGCCAATCGAAGTTCACAAGTTCAATTTGAGTTCACCAAACTGCATTTGATGGCTGCAACTTCGGGGGCTTGTATCTCTTTCATCAAATGTTTGTTCTCAAACAGATTTGTTGTGTTATGTTATCCTTGAAGTCTAGTTATTGTGGTAAAAGTTTTATGTCAATCCAAGTTGTTTTGAATTTTGGGGAGCAATTCAAAGTTCAAAATCTAGAGATTTTTGGATTATAGTGAACTTTGGAGGTAAAGTGTTTTCATGATTTTCACCACTGAAAATTTTAACATGCAAGTGTTGATTTAAAGTTATTTGCAATTCCTACTTATCAAGTSTAAAAACAAAAAGAATTGCATTTCAACAATTGCAAGGAGYATTGTGTAATGGATTTGATAGCCTTGATATGAACTTAAGCTTTTTGAAAGTTCATTTTTGTAATCTAACACAATTTCTAGTTGTTCATGCCACCTTCAATTCCAAAATAAATTTATATGCAAATTTCTCTAACATTGTGGAGGGGATCAACATACTAGAAATAAGATATTTACATTTCTCTCGGGGGGGTCACTCTTTGTATATTTGGGATACCACGTGCGGCGCTGGGGTATTTTGAGGGGCCTATTTACCTGTTAGGCCTGAATAAAAGGGTCCCCATAATTATTTAATTTGGCAAATTGGCCTATATTTGAACTCCCTATCATTACTTATACCACACATGCCTGCCCAATTTTTCTAGACTATATTCTTTATAAGAAAAAGAATTGAATTGAAAAGCTTGGTGATAGCAAAAACGTTTTACAAAACAATACAACAAATACATGCATGAAATTCTCTGGATTTTTTCATGCATTTTCTTATCAGTTCTCTTGTGCATTTTCAAAAATTTTAAGAACCGAGGGATTGTTCATCTGAGAGCCTACCAGAATAAACAACATTTGCTAGATTTCATATGATCTAGAATTCAACATACGAGATGGAGGGTGAGATGTTACAGAAAATTTGTGGTCTTTGGAGTTCGAGGTCCAAATCAATTTCAACCTCATACCAAAACATATGTACAAGAATAGAGGAGAGGAACACCCCATAGTTTGCAAAAGAACAAAACACAACTTAGGATTAGCAAGAACTATCCTTATAGGAAACTATGAATGAGGAGCTGAAAAACGCAAAGTCATTAGCCATGCTAACAACGTACTCAATTAATATGAGAAAGTAAATCCGCTTCTACACTCATATGTATGTCAAAATTGGAAAACGTAAAGCAACTCAAAACTCCTGTGCTAGTTTATGGATAATCTTGCAATTACAAAAGCTGAAATCATGATCTAGAAGCCGAGGTCACCCAAACAGAAGCATCGAGTGGGTTCCAATGACCACGAGTGACGTGAAACTCAATTGCCCAACCTGCTGTCAAGCACCCGCGAAGTTCAAGTAGGTCGGAGATATCCAATTCGTGAAATGCGGACAATCTCACCCGAGTTGACAGTGGTGCTTGCAAGTGCCAAGATCTCCGTAGCAAAGCTAGATTCTCATCAAAGCATTGAAGGAAAACCTGCTAGCGAAAACGGGATGTACCCATATCATGACCGGCCAGTCTACAAGCTGCAAACTCCGGTGTGTTTACCACCACATCCGAGACTCGCTGGTTGATCACAGCAGATTGGCCAATGACCTTTAAAGTCGCAGCCTGCTCCTCGTCCAAGATTCCAGCTCCATCCCATCCTGTCCATGAGCAAACTTGCGAAAGGCTCCACGACGCCAGAGTTTCCAGGGCTTGCATTATGGTTTCAGCAAGTGCTTCACTGCTTTCTAACATTTTAAACCTGCAACCACCAGAATCTGACATGCTTGTTTAGGTTTCAAAATGACATGAATATATTAGGAAGAGAATTGAAATGCCTTTGTACAGTCTGAAGTGGACAGGAAACCTAAACCCTCTAAATTAAAATTCTGCCAGAAGTTGGAAACATCCTTGTCATAGCGTCATTGCAACAAACAACTATCTCCAACAACTAAGAATTTAATTAAAACATCACCCGAACAAGTTCACACAGGAGAATGAGAATAAAACTTTGACATCCTGTGGCAGAATTTGAGTGAACCTATTTCAACAGCAGATAGAGAAATTACCTTCAAGAGTTGAAAAATGCGACTTCTTCAATTGAACCGTAGAAACCCTGGTTGCTGGAAAGACAACACAACAACAACACCTAACCTGCTTGAACGACAACAACGTAAACATCAACGAATGCAAAATAATTAAGAGCAAACGGAAAGACATCGACATGTTCAAGAACATGCATACTACGGAATGTGGATTTCCGAATCGTACCCAGTAATGGCAGTGCGCACTTGTGGGCAATTTTGGCACTTGACGTCAAAAAACAGCTCCGTTGCTTTGCTGCAAACAACATCATTGACCTCTAAACTGTTCGCGGCAGCCACATCCACGCAAAGTTGCATCAGCAAGCTGAAAGCGAGTTGGAAGAAATAAAAAAACACAATAGGGCACATGGACTGATTGAACCAGAAATTTGCACGCAAGAGATGCTACTCGAAGAAAACCCACCAAGAAATTGCAGAACAACAAGCTTACCTCGAAAGCGCATTCACGCAAGAGAAGTGCTGCATTCATGCGCACATTTTGGAGCGACCACCGTCTTCAACGGCTATCAGCCAAAAAAAAATTGCATTTGTAACAACACAAAATGGATGACAGAAGTATAGGAAATCAAAATGCATCCTCACATACCCTGGGTTGTACAAATTTGAACTTGAACCCTGTCCCACCCTAGAGGATCACTAGAGATCTCTTAGTGTATCAGCTTACACATAAAAAATCATAAAAAATCTAATGAACTCCAGTTTCACTTGAGAGCAACTACATYAGAATGGACAGACAGAAATGAAAAGTTTAGGGTCTGCTTTAGGCATCCTATCACTTTGTACAAGTCAGTTCATGAAACTTGATCTTTCATACCAATACAATTTCTTTTGTAATGGACCTCCAGTCCATCCATACTGTATACTTTCTGGCCCAATGAATTGGTGAATGGGCTACAACATGCTCAGCTTCACGGACCATTTTTGAAGTACAAGCTGGTCAGGCTCCAACCGCTTTTTCCTACACACTACAAAGTGAACTATTAGGCACCTGATTATTTTCAAAAGAGTAGCACATACCAGCATACTGCAAAGCAGATCCTCTGAATAATCAGGAAAGGCCAAACAAATTTTCAAGAAGGCAGTATCAATTGTAGAATCAGCTCTTACAGTGCTTTGAGGTGTGTCCATCGCAGGGGTTTTCATGGTAACTGAAGGCAGTTCAGTTGCAGCATCCTTCGGGAGAGTATGAACGTTGAACATAGCATCAGCTACAGAAGGCATTGCACCCACAGAGTCACAAGGGTCTATGACGATTGTGTTCATTTCTGATTGAAGGTCCGCTCGTGTACCATCATCATTTTCTGCAACCGGTTAACATCGTTAGAAAACATACAGAAGCGAAGTTATACCAACCCTGGAAGGACTCGGCCCCATGCCCAAGGTAGTCAACCACAAATTATCAGATTCACAGATGAAAAGGTTCATTCTTTGTTTCTAAAGTTTCCGTAGTCATTAATGGGTTAATATTCAGATCTGTCTCCATGCTTTCAGTATAGGATTCGAAGTCATGTCTAAGCATATACCTGGTTTCGAGTACTGTCTTGCTTCGTCTTCACCCTTCAAATCCTTCATTTCCCCGTCCCTTGCATCATTCGGAAGTGTCTGTATAATCTCTTCCATCTGTCTATTGATCTGATACAAAATAGAGTCAGGTCAGAATGAGAACACTGCAAAGTGAGGATCATCAAGAAATAAATTGAATACAAGTGGATCCTGCCATTACAGAAGAAAATCCAGAGGAAGATGTTAAAGTGCACGATAACAAAGATTGTAGCAAGTGCTGTACCTGAGGTGACACAAGGAAGTCGCTAATATCTACTTTGCAACAAGGACAACGCTTAATTATACTGTACAGCTTAGTCTTAGATTCAAAGTAGACGCTTAATCTCGGGAAAAAGGAAAAATCTCAATTTAGAACCGTGTTGACACTACAATATACCTAATATCTAAACCATAATACTACATGTACACAAAGATTTCTGGCTGTAGACGGAAGCCATACTGTAACACGTCTTCAATATTATAAGACAACAATCCAGTTTCATGGCTTCAGCCCAAAAAAATAGGAAGGGGAATTTTTTTTCCTCCACAACATAGAAATGAACCACAATACAAGCATTTAATATTCTATTGCATCCAATGTAACTGAACCTTGTTGTAACATCAAGAAAGCGGAGCCAAAAAAAAAATGGAAGTCAAAAACTACTCTTTTTTGGTCAAATTGCTGTAACCAAAAAAAAAATTGAAATAGGTTTAGTATATGTTGAGGAAGGAAAGTCCGAAAGTGTAACTGAGCCCCGTCATCACAAATCTCCTCCTAGCTGCAATGTTCTTGCAGCTGAGAGCAAAGGATTAATCAACTTCTTGCCATTGTGAATATAGTTCTGGTCATGCAAACCACTAGCATCCCCATTGTTATCTAATGATGCCTTGAACATCCAACCATCCCAGCCTACATGAAGACGGATCCCCACATTGCTCTTATAATCTGCCAACATCAATTGCCTTCTTCGTGAATCACCATCGCTTGCATGTCCAATGACAGGACCTACAGCACTAAGACAATCTTTCTCCCAAAGCTTGTCAATGACCTGCCACTGTTTTCTTACCCAATCTGAATTGAAACAATTGCATGTACAGCAAGCAAGAAGAACAAGACGAGGAAGTTATTTGTGCAAAGGATTGACAACAACTACGCGAGCAAAACTACCTGCTCTGCTGTTTGAAAACGATTCTAACAATTGCTAGTATCCCTCCTCACCACTCCCAACAATGGGCCTGAAACCGGAAACACAAACATGATCCTCATATGGTCCACAAAATCCAGCAAGAGTATCCCACTTAGGTTCCCACGCCACTCTTCCTTTCACTTTCATTTCATCCTCAGCTAGTATGACAGGTACTGGACCTACAATGTTGTGCAGCACTTTTGCATCTCTATAAATCTGAGCGACTGATTCAAAAATTTGTGCGTGTTCACCCGGTATGAATTGGGCTCCTTTTCTGGCATCCCGTTTTACGTCATTGTAACTTGCACCACCAAAATTCAACGCAATATGTCAACCATTCGTCAACCACCGTAGACCTTCATCAACTCCCTTAGGCACTTTGTATTCTAACTGTATCGGTTCCCTCTACCATCTTGGTTAACATTTTGTGCAACATCGCTAAGAAAGTCCCACAACGCAGGTTTCCCACCGAAAGCCCTTGATCTATGCACATTTACAATACTATGGAAAAATTTAATGACATTATAACCACTGGATGCCTCTCGGGCCAAATCCCTCAAACTTGGACGCTTAATTTTCAGCTGAACAATTCTGGCCCAAGCAAACAGATGCGATAGCTTCTCAGCTTGTAACTTCCTACGCATGTCTCGACCATGCTTAGCAAGTTCGGAAATGGAAAGGTAACCAAGTCGCCTTCCTGCTCCAGTGCTTATGGTCCCCCTTTTATCAATACTGCGATCTTCCCTTAGCACTCTTTTGCGGAAGACATTTTCCAATGGGATAGCAGAGCACATGGAGCAAGAAAAATTAGGGAAACCCTCACCAGAATTGTCAACCCTACTACACGATGTGTGCCTGAATGTACCATTGATATTGATTACCTCGTCATTTTTAGTGAAACTTGCAATAACGTGTGGTTCAGGGTATCAAACACCTCCCACATGAGGATCATCCATCATTTCCCAAACACAGTATGAAATCCCAGTGTAAGTGAAAGTCGGCCCCCGGAAACCCCAGCACAGCAAACCCAGTATTGCATTTCTATCAAAGATAGTAGACTCACCTTGTTCGCCTTCAGCAAGAGAAGATCCAAAAGTCCACCATCTTCCAAGATGAGGTTGGTTAGAATGTACACTAACCCCGAACGACGAAGCAGGCCGACCCCTTCGTCCACTGAGAAGTGCACCCGAATGTTTTGAAGGTAATCTCAACAATTCCGTGGCCTACAGGTGCTTCGAGGAGGCCATATGATGTCGTAGATTCCAATCCAAGTTCTTCTTGGGTGGGCACAAAGCAAGCAAATCCCGGTAGTAGAAGCAGTGCACCTTCATCTAGAAACTCTTGGGGGTAGAATCCGTGAATGACCCTAACACGCTGAAGGGCTTCGGAGAATCCTGTACACTGTCATTCACTGCTTCCATAATTGAAGTTCCTTCCTCAATGAGCTTCTTGTGCATCTCGGGAGTCAATGCAACCACTTGATCCTTCAAAGCAATGGACTGCGGATGATTAGCATATTGGACATCATTGTGAGCACACCAATTCTTCACATGGTTTGTGCTGAGTAGGTGCTTCACTCTGAAATTGTTAAACAAATTCTGAATGCTAATTTTGTCATGCTTTCCACTATCTCCACCTATCTCCTTGCGACATTCAACGCAAAAATCTTCACAACTCCATTTCCATTGAAATCAATAGTCCTCAGTAACCACCGATTGTCTTCCTGCAAGCAACACTTCAAATCCTACTTCATTTTCTCAGATTGGTCAAGATAGTGTTCCCACACCTATTTCAACAACAGCGTAGAATGCAATTGGTGGTCCGTTGAATCTGTAACCCCCGACGTACCAGTAACCCTAGAATTAGCGACGCGATCCGGTACTTGCAGTCCACTATCTTCGTCAATGAGGGCAAAAACACCATCTTCTGCTTGCTCGGAAATTTGCACAAAATTAATCATCGTCAAGTCGATGCCACTTTAAGGGTTCTTCACCCTCAGCTTGCAGCGGAAATAGGTAAACATCACCGACCACGTCGTTCAAACCCTCCATCTTCTGCCGAATTCTACAACACTCTTCCTTATCCCAGAACTGAAACGGACAATCCAGTGATGCTTTGTCTTCGAAGCAAACCCGAAGTGAAGCAAAAGTTTCGTCCTCAAAACACTTGACTTTGCTGTAAAATATCGGAGTAGAACCTTCAAATTCCATTGTCCACATCTTCACTTGAGTTGCCATCTCTTGATAACTGAAAACCCTACAGAAATCAGAACTTCCTCCAATCTTGGCAGCAACAGATTCAAATTGTCAGGAACACTACCAATGTTATCCGAACCACAAGCAGCCTAACACCTCTTGGTCTTGCAGCAGCCAATCCAAAACCCTCTGCAATGTAAAACCCTAAGACCCCGTTGCAAAACTCAATGGCTAAACCCACTCAAGCATTCTGCAAAAATTCCCGAACACTAAGCTTCCTCCAAAACAAGGTTACGGCGATGTTTGAGCAACGGGTATGTCGAACCCTAAACCCGACCAATTCACCTAAAAGTCATTGGGCTTCCGTCAGTGCACTTTCATCCGTATTTCATTCAGAACAAGTGTGGCCCAACTGTGCAACCAACTGTATAGTCTGTACAACACGGTATACTAAATACAATACTTCGAATCCTAAACTTCAGCCCCTTAATTATATGTAAGAAATCTTAAGGGACCAGATTTATAGGTTATCTACCTTCATTATAATGGATTTGGCCCTTTTCAATGTTCTCTAATTTAATTGTAAGTTTTTTATAAATTTTATGTCAAAAGAATAAAATCCTATCTATATTAACCCCTAAAGTTCCTTGACTATGTTCTCACCAAAAATACTTCAAAACTGCCATTTCTAGTACAGCCTAATAATAGTACCAATTTGTGGCGCTTTTGGGTGTACCCTCCTTAGTTTCTTCAGGATCACCCTTCCTGCGTACACATCTGTCGACAAGGCAGCAGGGTCGAATATGTCATGGAAAATCACTCTTCCCGCCTGCATACACATCTGCTTGGAGAAGCTCCACATGTCAAGTTCTCAACATCTCTAAGTTAGCCAAGGAAATGTCAGCCAAATGGGGGTTGAGTGTAAGTTAGCTCCAATTGGCAAACCTTGTGGCTATGTCAGCCCCCAAATCCTGCAAAGGAAATAAATCCAGAAGGAGTCATGCATGGCCTTCACACCCTCAAGTAAGAAAAAGACCGGCTCTATACTTCTCCACCAGATTTCAAAGGCAACACCAGAATCAGTCTCAACCAGGCCTGAGAGCATTCCATGGGAGACGAAGGGTGGCGCTGACACACACACACCATCATAGCGCTCCGACACTCGCAATTTCTGACAAAGCCTAGTGAGGAGACATAACGCTGCCGCCTTTGATTCATTGCTCTCATCCAAGGTGACACACGGAAAAGACAATCTTAATCAGAAAAAAGCTGAGAACAATCTGCAAGCAATTTCAGTTCACGCAATTGGCATTCGACGTAAGTTAAAAGTACAGCAAGTCAGTTGTATTACAGAGTTTGAGTTTACACAATTGATTCCCGTTCCTGCAGCGAGGTTTTATGTTACCTGTTGCCACGTTCCTTTCAGTTCGTCACCAGCCAGGCTTCTTGCTTGTGGGGTTGTAAGTTRTAACACTTYTGACAATTATGGTACATGTGTTGACTCTACCCTTCACCAAGTGGTTCGTACCCAAGAGATCTACACAGGGGCTGAGTGCTCAGAATTGAAGGACACCGACAACGTAGTTTGCGGCATATTTTGGGGGAGTTAATACTCGCCGTCGAGAAAAAACGAGCAGGATCCATCATCCACGTTGGCCAGGGGATCAAAGAAAGGCGAATCCGGGTCGGTGCAACCAAGCACGATGTCCAACTCGCATCGATCTCCCTGCGCAAAAAATGAATCAACCATACGTTAAGGAGTCGTGGAACTATTCGAGTGCTTTCTTCTCTGAAATCAAATTCAAATATGGAGTATATATAACACGGTTTTCAGAAAAAATAGACTGTTTCAAGAAATTATAGACATCGCCATAATAAGAATCTACTTCATGATTCATGARGAAGATAATATTTATGATATTGTCTACAAGTTCGGACACAGTCTCATCTTACCCAAATCACTGTTGTCTGTTTTTGAAACAACTGAAAGAGGAAAATGATGAACGGTAATACAGGCTTGTTAACAAAGAGAAGAAAACGAAATTCTTTAACTCTATTGAGACATGAATTAAATGGTGTAGAATGGAACTGGTCCGGCAGTAGATCACTACACTAGATGTTAATGCTAGGTTGCTAAACTTGAAGGCCAACAGAAAGGATGGATCGCATACCCCTTGCTGAATCATGCCTGCCGGGAAAGCACAACGATCTTGCACAAACACGGCCTCTGGATAAATTGCACTTTCACAGGCTCCCTCATGTGCGAGCTCCTTTGCAAGTCCCTGCACACACAAGCAAGTCGAATCTCCACCGTCATGTGTAGGTCGCAACGTGCAAAAGAAAGCCCAACTTCTACTAAAGTCTTTCGGTGCACGGACTAAATTATTTTTCGAATGAATCTCAAATGCCTTCTAGTCAGAAAGTAGATATATACTGTCAATAGGAAATAGAGTGCTCTCTACGAAGGAATCTTAAAAGTGATTTGTACAGTAGTAGTTTGAAATTCTTGGCAGTAACTAAATGAATATACCTCATCAATGTAGCGCTGCGGCAAGCCTTTCAGCTTCACAGGAACTTCCATTATGATCTTGTAAGGACCATCCCAGTTCGTTCCGTCGGTGAACGAGAACTCCAAAGTCATCGCTGCACGACATTTGACAAGTTAAAACGGTGGACATGAATCTCGAATTTTCCTTGGCATGGTAAATAGGGATAGAGGCTACAGTATATGCTGTTGCTAGCCAATAGACCTTCCTCTCTTTCAAATCAAACAATCATAATTCAAAAAAATTCGCAATACTTAAATAGCACAATCTTACGATGTGAGTACTAAGGTCCTATCAAGCAATTCAGCAATGAAGATTTGTCTAAGTATCTCGATAACTTCTGTCTTGTTAACTCATTTCCTTGTTTATTATTTTCAAAGTTCAGAACCCCTTGTCTTAAAGTAACATAACGTTCTTGAGTAGCAGTGGCACGGCTCTTATTGAGAAAGGTGCCAAATAAAAGTTAYTTAGAGCAGAGTCATGCCAAACCAGAGCAAATCAAGCAAAATTRAAGCTCTAAATACTCTCACAAGTGAGGACAAGGGCCCATTGTCTTCAGGAGCTGTCATTTCTTGAAATTGAGGTCAATTGAAAAGGCGTTGGGGATTCTTTTTCATACCAATTCAGAGGATGCTCAACATTTGTTTAGCTGGCACTTCATAATATGAAAGTTGAAGGAAGAATTCTCAAGCCAGACTTACCATGCAAAGGCACGTTGATTTTGATGGCATATAAGGGCTCACACAAGCTTCCACGCTCCTTTTTCGTCATAACACGAGGCTCACCGCCGCACATAATGGGTTGGTTGAATCCCCCTACAGGCACCAACGCCCTATCCAATCAGCTACCAGTCAATCTAAACACCATCTTGGCATCTTCGACAGCAATTTTGGAGTGCAAATTCCAAGCGAGAGGCAAGAGTCTTGGTGAAGTTACCATTAAATCCAATTCCATATTCAGAATTAGGAGTCAACTGGCTCGCAGATGGTTGGAAGTATATGGTCAACAGTTGCCCCTGCAGGGACAAAATTCACCACCAATGAGAAAATTTACGTTTAAAATTGTCATAGCAAATCCTAACATCATGATCACATAAACAACGACTTTACTAATAGCATAGATTAAAGTTGCTTACAGAGGTTGGTGGTCGGCCGTTACTAGTATCCCAGTACACAGTGAAATGCCCCATCTCAAAATCTGCCCACGATGGTAAAGTGTACCTGCCAGGACATATCCTCTTAATACCGACACTCAAACCAGTGGTGACTTTGAACCTCGTCTCACGCACATCAGACTCCACCTTCGTGTGAGCTTCAGCCCAGATCACGCTTAGCCTCAAACACGAGGGCCAGAATGTAACATGGCATATTGAATACGAGTACAGCAAAAGATGGATCTTAAGTATGGAAGCTGCAAAGCTGATTTCTACTAAATATATTGGCCACGGCAAGAATCAGAAATGTTTTGAAGGTCTGTAGCTGTTTGGACATACTGCTTCAGGCCTGTCTTCACGACAGCTGTTGCGCATATCTTCCCAGCATCTCTTTTCCAATTCTGTGACTTCAAAGGTTTCGCCTCAGCTGCTGCAAGATGCAGGCCATGGAAACGCGACACTGCACCCACCGTCCCATAGCAAACGAGTCTCAGAACAATTCTTCGCAAACTAAGGTTCTGTACTCAATTATCAATCAGAATTTTTGAGTGATATCTTGCTGAAAAGCAGAAGATGCGCTTTCAATGAATGGAAATACACCTCTAACAGGAAGTGTTAATTAGCTTCTGATGAGCCTAAATACACCTCCTAACTAAAAGTAGTGAATATAGCAATTAATCAAAGATGCACGACAAATAGGACAACAAACTGCGTGGAGAGCCAACAAGAAATTCGTTGTTTCGAGTTTTTTAAACTTTTGGACAAATCATGTGAGTGATAGCTCCCTGGAAAGCAGTGAACAATGCATTTCTAGCAAGCAATTAGCCACGTTCTAACTCCCAGTGTTCGGATCATAGCTAGCTGGCTAGAGATTCAAATGACATCAACAACGCTTTTATACTTTCCATTTAAATTTTTACTCAGCTCCCTGATCTTGGACAAATAAATCGTGCCCATACCAATAGCCTGACCCCAGCTACGGAACGTTGCCATAACTGTTCACAATTGTACCGTTGTATAAACCATGGCACCTCGTGATGAAATTCTTGAAGCTGTAAGGTAGAGGCTCCATTTACCATAYAAGAGAGATTTGATTTGTGCTGATTATGAAAGTACTTAATCTAYTGACGTTTGGTTACCCTGCAATTTGTTTCGTAGCTTAACACAGAAAAAAAGTGCAAAAATTTAGAYGGTGCAAGTTTGTAGGGACAGGTTCAAAGTTGACCGGTGTGGTGAATGGAAACTTTACAYTGGATCATAGCAAAACTGTAAATCAGTGAGGACTGACCTACTTTGGTCAGTCAGAAGGGCAGGCTCTTGGAGCTGGAACATCCCGAAAGTGAGAAGACGCGCTTCACGCCGTCTCCTTTCCCAATCTCAAAGAGCGGAAGCTGGGCGCGACGCACAATGCGTTGCAAGTTCTGCTCCAAGCTCTGTTGCACCATGTGGTTCACCACTTTGCTTCCTTCGCTGACAACGTGAGGGTTTAAGTGCTCCACTTGTTTGGGCTTCCGCGAAGGAGGTCCCATGGGCGCCGACATGGGGCGCGGCACGCCCTGCTCGCGATCCTCCCGCAAGCATTCCAGAATGCGCACCGCGCGCTTCTGCGCCAAGGCGCTTCCTAGAAGCGAAACCTCCAGCAGCGCCGGAATCGCGCGTTTCTGCACCATGGCTTGGCGATGGCCATCACTGTGATGCGCAAGCACCATGAGAATGTACGCCGCGCGCTCCTGGCATTTCGCGCATTGAACACCCCAGCTGAGAACGTCAACCAGACTCTCCACCACTGYCTCCGTGACGCAATTGCGACCAATTCCCACCCCGACTATGTTGCCGAGCACCGCCAACGCCTTCTCAGCGTTCACATTCACATTCACATTCGCTTTCGCATTCGCATCCCGTGTTTTCAGAATTTCCACGAGCGCAAGCGCGGCGTCCCCCTCAACGAAGAATTTGATATTGGCTTGCGAAAGTGAGAGGTTGTAAAGCGCGCGGAGCGATTCCCAGCGGATKGGCTCCTTGATGCTCTGGTTGAGAATTCGGACGAGCTCCKGAATGGCGCCACTGGARCCGATCAGGGGCTTGTTGCGGTCGAGAGCGGACAAGCTTAAGAAATTCGCGACGGCGGCCTCCTGAGTTCCCGCCTCCCGTTTTTGTATGAGCGTTACCAACTTGGGTACGACGCCGGCGTCGACTATGGCGGCTTTGTTGACGTCGTTGCCGCCGGCGAGCGTGTAGAGCGTTAGAAGCGCGGAGTGCACGCAGAAGCTGGAAGTGGACTCCAGCATTGCGACTAACGGCGCAATGGCGCCGAGCGAAGCGAACGTGACGCGCGCGGGCGGGTAATCCCTCGCGAGAATGCGCACTTCGGCCGCGACCACGCCTTGCTCCTTCCCTCGCTTACAGCGCAAATGCGTCACGAGCACCTGCGTTCGGTACCCGACGTCATCGCTGTCAAGTCGTAACCGCAGATTCTTTCGAGCCTGTGAAAAAACGCTCGAATCCTTCMTTYCTTCGGGACATTGCACCAAATCCGTCGTTACGAATCGCATGGGCTCCAAAACAGGCTTCTCTAACTCGTACTGACTTTTACAATCCTCCTTWGGCTCCCCGCTTCTCGCAATCCGCGACAGATCCCCGCACGCCACCCATTTATCCCCGTTTCCCCGAGCATCACAGCTAGCCGACTCCACCAGGCGAGGCTTTTTCTGCTCCTTGGGTGTCGAAGTTTCCTCCCTCACTCTGTTCTTCTTTCCCCCAAATCGCCCCACAATGCGACGCCATCGCGACACCTTTCTCTCGTCGGACAAGCCTTGTACTCGAAACTCTTCCTTGGACATGGTTTCATCGCGACATGGTGAAGAGGACGACATGGGGTGTTCGCAGAACAGCGCATCCCGGAACGAGTGGAAAGTCAAGCACGAAGAGGTCGATTCGATACTTGCGCTTCGGTGGTGATGTTGTTGTTGTTGGGCCGTGCAGCTTGCGAAGCGCTTGGAGTGGAATAGCGAGAGGTTTAAGAAGCGGAAACTCCTCGTCGGGGCGATGACTGGTGATCGCGGATTAGAATTAGTACTATTCTCCGGAATTGTTGCGCCGCCATCGTCCTGCATCTTGCAACTTGCGCCGCCGGCCGTCTCAAGATGCTAAATCGCCATGCTGGAGCTTACGCAACTTCGGTGATCGATGCGTGACAGATCTGTGGGATACAAATCAAGACCGAGTGAATCAATCTAAACTTCCAAGAGCCGTATCAATTGTGTAAGCTGCTGTAACCATGGCCGGCAAGCTATGCATAAATAAAAAAATTCAAAAATTGCAGTACGTAGTGGAACAGCCGACTTAGGTTTACATGGCCATGACGGATCGCGAGCGAAGTTGTTGTAATTGCAACTGCAGAGGAAAAGTCAGGGCGACCTCGTGAATGGATTCTTGAACCACATTTTTGAACTGATCGAGTACGTGTGAAGAGACAAACGATAACATCAAACAGCATTGAGTAGAAATTTCGAACTGGGCTTCCTAGCGTAGCTCGTGAATGAATCAGACAAGAACCACCTTCTTGAACGGAGATCGTCGAGACAAACTTAAATATAATCACATCTAAACTACAGTGAAGTTCTTGAACAGTTCGAGGTACCCCGTGAGAGCATCCTCAAACCACATCAATTTCTGAACTGCGTTCGAATAGTCAAACGATTATCTACAGCAAGCTAAGACCAGTGAAATTTATGAACATGTCAGACCGGGTCGACTACCTTGTGAATGGATCCGAAATTTCAAAATTTGTGAAATATTTACCAAAAAATTCCCAAGAGAATTCTCATTCACTTAGTAAGGTAGGAGGCTCTAAAAGTGAGCAAGCATTTAGAACCGCCCATATAGACTCACTTGACATGGACGTAAGATGGTCTTTGAATGAACCTTCTATAGTCATTGAATGGACCGACAAAAAATAATTTATTTATTACAAAGAGTCAATCGTTCTTTTTGCTTTTCCCATTCTCTTGAGAAGTTGCAAGTGAACAATTTATGGAAGGTCTAGGGTCATAAATGGGGACCTATGACTCATCTTGTTTGAAAATTCGTAAGTAATTTGAAAATGCTTCAAGAAATACCAAAACACTTGTGTTACAATCAAAATTTATTTTTCTTTGTTTAAAAAATATGCTAAAAACATTTCCATCCAAGGAAGTACATGCAAAAGAGGGACAAGCTCTTAGATGAGTGATTTGAGAGCCTCCTAYCTGAAAGAATCATGAAAAAAAAATTCTTTGCATTACTAATCTTAAAAAAAATCTTTTACTAATAATTTTGATTAAGTTATTGAGGGCCGCTTTACACTTAGAGGTTGTGCCAATTTCCTGTGTCAGAGGCCAAGAATCATGACTTGTAATTGGATAAAAGACTGAAATCAGCCCCAACCCCTTTACACCTAGAGGCCAGGCCAATTTGGTGGTCAGAATATTTTAGTCCAGAAAGACACGATTTGACATGGCCTGAGCTCGCTAAATTGGGTGCACCAAAATACGAAAGGCCAATTTGTGGCCTAGGGGCCACTGTCAGATTCCAGTTTAAAAAAATATTGCATAAATTATTGTTTTTTCAACAAATCTCATTCGTTGGATTTTGTGCAATTGGCCTCTAGGGGAATTGGTTTGACTCTAGGTGTAAAGCGGCCTTGAAATTTCAACCCATCTCTCCTTTTTTCCCATGTTTTTTTGAATTGGCCCAGCTTCATGGCCTCAAGGCCTTTACATATAGGAGAATTGGGCCATGTTAAAATCTTATTTCAATGCGTAGTTGAGGCCGACTTTTAGCTCAAAAGGGTCTGAAATTTTGTACAATTGGCTCTTAGAGGAATTGGCCAGGCCTCTAGGTGTAAAGCGGCCCTAAATAATGAAAATTKAAACATACGGTAATATTGAAAACTCATTTTATACCAAGGTGTGACTTGGGTGTGACTTGTACTTCAACATGTCCACAACTCGTTGAAAAAGAATTTAATTTCTCAATTAATTATGACCATTTTTTAAAGTGTAAGAATACTTATGAGAGCCAGTGTACTGTACTGTACATGCAATAAAATTTCCTTTCATTAGCTGGTTTTAGAATGATACTAAGAAACAAATTTCATTTGTTTCTTAAAAAAAACATACTAAGAAACAAACGATAAATAGCAAAGAGGCATTAATTAGTGTGGTTTCTATTAACTTACCTGGTTTTAATTAAATCCACAGAGGTACTAATGCGAGCATCTTTTGGTAATGCAATGCCGTCTGTTGACACAGCTAGGCAGGTAAGTTAAGTAACCCCAGTAATAAATGAAGTCCACTGAGTCTAGCATGTCGCTAATCCCAAGAATTCACTGACTGAGATAACCGTCACTTCAATAGAAACCATTTGGTTTAGTTCTCAGTTCTCACTTGAGCTTAAGTTTAGGCACTCCTACCATAATTATTTATCACAAGGAAAACCAAAGTACTCTTGAATATGCAGGACGTAATCTTAACCCTTGAAAGGTCCCTAAGGGTTCTCTTTACGACTTGTATTTAGCCTTGTAACTTTTCAATTTTAATTTTGTATATGAATAGTGAAACATTGTTATTAACGTACTATCATGATCATTAGCCCCAAGATGTCCAAGGCACCCAATTTGGGTGTTGACAATATTTTGAAGTTTAAAAACAATCTAACCAAGTATCTATTTTTAGTAGTTTATATTTCCTCAAAGTTCTTTTTGAAGTCTAGTTTTAGCATCAAAGATCCAATTTTGAATAATGATTGATTACAATTTTCCTACTGAAACAAAAACACCTATTTGCCTCTTTTCAGCTCATTGTCATTGTGTCACTCTAGCACCTATCAAATTTTTCAGTAAAAGCCAATAGCATACATGGTTGATAACACTCATAGGTTTGAATTTGAAAAAAAAAAAAACAATATTTTGGACTTTATAAGTACCATTCAATCAAACAGCATTGTATCCATGCTACCTTTGTCCTTGCCTTATGTGTCCCACCTGACCACATGTCATTGACAGCTACGGACGTGGTTTTCTTAATGCCAGCTTGTGTGCCGCCCCAGATTGTTGCAAAGAAGATCATGGATGACAGTAGGACACTACTTACAWTGACTCCTCTGCTAGTGGCATTCACTCTTGCCGTGCTCCACTTCCGTAGTTGTTTCGTCATCCGTTCATGAAGGAAGTGGTCAACTCAGGGGGTAGAGATGGTCATACCAAAAGGAGTTCCTAGGAGCTTATTGAGATCGCCCTCATCAGCCCATGTAATTTTGAGTTGATTGGTCCATGCTGTATTCTTGCTGGAGTGCCAGTATCCGTAGGATTTCCTCCAATTGAGCACAAGTCCTGTTGCTTTGCAGAATTTGTCTAAGAAGGAGATCATGGCAAGGACTGAGCCCTCTTCACTGCRCAATGTGAGGGAGGTGTYGTYTGCATACTRAGCAATTACTTGTTGCCTCYTTCCCYYAGGGAGCCAAATCCCTTTGATTGTACCTTGCGCTACTTCCTTTTTGATCATCGTGTTGAGTACCTCTTCAACTATCAGGAAGAGGTAAGGAGCCAGCGGGCAGCCCTGCCTTACTCCTCTCTGAATTTGGAAGGAAGGTGAGTGGRCTCCATTTACTTTGACAGTGGCTTGAGCTCCRACAAACAACAGTTCCRTCATGGATGTAAACCTGGAGGGAAGCCAAATGCCTTCAGAGCACGGAGAAGGAAGGACCGGTCCACTATGTTGAAGGCTTTTGTGAAGTCAAGCTTGAGAAAAATCGAAGCTTTTTTGGTGTGCTTGGCCCACCCAATTGTCTCATGGGTCAACATAATGTTGTCCAAAATAAAACGGAGAGGAAGGTATATCGACTGGTCGGCGTCGATGACCTCCATCAGGACGGGTTGGAGACGGAGCTGTAAAGCTTTCGCAAATATCTTGTAAGCTACGTTGAACAAGGTTATTGGACGCCACTTGSTGAGTCGTTTCCTGTCCYCTCCTYTGTGTATTAGTGAGACAAGGCCCATCGTGACTCCTGTGGGAAGATTTTTCTCCTCCATCGCCTTCATGATCATGGTAAAGAAGTTAGGTTTGATAAGATCCCAGTAACATTTGTAAAATTTGGTCAGAACCCCATCTGGCCCCGACGCTTTACTAGAGCTCAGTCCTTGTAATGCCAGATCAAGCTCATCCATGGTGGGTGGCTTGTTGAGGCAGGTTTGTATGCTGTCCGTTAGCATGTTGCTAATGCTTGTTAACGCTAGGGTGTGAGCCTCTACTTGGTCCTCAAAGCGAGCTGGGGCACTATAGAGGGACCAATAGAAGTTGGATGCGATTCACTCTAAATTGGGTTGGTCTGACTAGATGGATCCGCGTTCGTCCTCAAGTTCCATGATGCACAAGGCGCCCGAATGAGGTCTCGCAGCCTTGAAGAATTCTTTTGTGCATCCATCGTCAGTCTTCATCCACTTGACTCGGCTCCTGATCCTTTCTCCCTCCAACGTGTGCTTGCTATGTGTTTCTAGTTGTTCATTGGCTTCGAACATTTTCTTCTGGGCTCTCTCGTTGAGGGGGTCTGTTTTCATTTCGTCTCTAGCCGATTCAAGTTCTCTTCTTAATTGTGCCTTGACTTCTCTGCGCTCCTTGGCCTTTCTTACACAGAAAACTTTGTAGTATTTGACCACTTGCCGTAGTTTGCTGGTGAATCYCTTCCCCGCGTCTTTGTTCYAGATGYGATGCACTRYAGCTTTCACCTCTRGGTCTTTGAGGAAGAATTTATTSATTATGTATGCCGATTTYCTCGTRGGCRTTGGTGAAAGTTGGACARYGTGTACAATTGGGAGGTGGTYAGAGTGGCCYGAGTCRCCGCRRATTGTGTAGTTGGTGACGGGAGAGGGGCCGGCGTCTCTCTGCTTGAACGAATAGCACATGTCCAGCCTTGCGAGAGATCGGAGTGGGCTGACTCACCTGTTGTCCCACGAATACTTGATAAGGGCGCCGTCTAAGAAATGGTTTGCAACGTCGAAGGCATCCTTCAGTGAGGAGAAGCATTTGTTCACCCCGTTTGTGATGATTCGACTGTTCAAGTTCGATTTGTCTTCCCTTTTCTTGACGAAGTTCCAATCCCCTATCATGATCCATCTGCAATCTTTTGGTAGTGTTTCTATCAACGTCTTCCACAGGCCACATCTTTTGCTCACACTATTAGAAGCGTATACATTGAGTATGCCGATGTCACCTCATGTACAACTACTATCTTACAAAGCTATATACATATATAGGTTGGGGTGAACATGCCCCCCTTACTTGGCCCTTCTAAGCCATTACGTTAAATCCTCCATTCGAAGTGGGCCCAAAAGGATAATTTTGGATTCACCGGAGGTAAAAGTGCAAAAAGCCCCCTATTTTGAGCAATGTCTAGGGTATCGTCTTGACCTCTCCCAACCAATTGGGGGTCTTTGATTGCAAACATGAATTCAGAATTTGCAAAAAAAATTCATGTGAAAAATAAAAAATTCCAGCGTTTTTACCCAGGATAACTTGAGTCTGTTGGGCCCACTTCGAATGGAGGATTTTACATCTTGCGTCATCCCACCGGTGCAAGTAAAGAAAAATCCCCCTATTTTGTGCTTGATTAAGTTACCTTGTACACCCCTCCTAACTAATTTTAGACCTTTGATTGAAAATATGAATTCAGAATCTGCAAATTTTATAATGTATGAAAAACAAAAAAATTCAGCGTTTTCCAAAGGGGTTGAGTGAGGGGTCAGTTCACCCCGGTCCATATGTACTTATATACCTACCAGCACTCCAACCTCCTATAATAATTTTAATAATCATTATCCATAGTTTTTATTTTTATTTTTTATTTTTAAACAAATGACACAAAATTTCATTGCAAAAGAGAAAATACAATCCCACCAGTCACAGGTAGCCTGGCACAACAAGACACAAGCAAAACCAATATCCATAAGGTAGGAGGTCCATAAAGTGCCCATCTAAGGGCTGCAGCTGATTTTTGGCAAGGTGAAACTGCTTGAAATAATTTTCGGTAAATTTTCCTTGACAGACAAGTGGAATTGGCATCTAACCCAAGTCATTTTGGAGCTTTTTGGAATTAGTTATGAATTTCTGAAGTTGCAAGAAAAGTGCATTTCAACGGGCTCTATAACCGACCACCTCCTCAAATGTAGATTGCTTGTACATTGGAGAGTTCAAAATGTACATCCAAAGCCTGATTGGTTTTAGAACCTGCTCCATTTTAGGACCTCCTACCCATTCCAATTCCATTCGTACTCTTATCCAAGTAGGAGATGCATAAATAATCCCCATTCTAAAAAGCATCCTTGGTCTATGTCTAAATTGATGGCATGTTGAATGGAACATGTCACCCATTCCTAGATAGGAGGCCCTTTTCAAACAAGGACAATTAATGCACGCCCTACCATACCTTACCATACCTTACCAACAGCAAGATGCAGTGGATTCAATGGGAAGAATATAGTATTGCTGGTGGTCACTGACTCACTCACGGGCGGGTCTGCGGGTGATGTCCTCCTCACACGATTATTTATTCAATTGCCATGAATGTGTGAATTAGTCTTGTTATTCATTAGCTCGACGGACGGACGGTGTGCCCAAGGCGGGAACGTACCTTAGCAATTAAATCGGTCGCGCGTAGAGAGTCTATGATCGATTGACAGTGTGTAGGCCCTTACTCACACAGATGGAGTGTGAAGGCTATTAAGTTACGTTAGGTCTGGGATGGAGACCCCAAACCACAGGCCATGAATGGCGAGCATGACCTTGGTCCGGCTAATGATTTCCATGAGTCTGAGCTTCAGGTGGACATCATCAAC